>CM050920.1:19120294-19132044 GCA_027742785.1 Vigna reflexopilosa
GTGGACGAAGAGGACGAAGTGGACGAAGTTGACAAAGTTGACGAAGTGGAGGAAGTTGACCAACTTGACGAAGTTGACGAAGTGGACGAAGTTGACGAAGTGGACGAAGTGGCGAAGTGGCGAAGTGGAGGAAGTGGAGGAAGTGGAGGAGTGGACGAACTTGACGGAGTGGACGAAGTGCAGGAAGTGGCGGAAGTGGACGAAGTGGAGGAAGTGGAGGAAGTGTAGGAAGTGGAAGAACTTTAGAAAGTGGAGGAAGTGAACAAAGTGGAGGAAGTGGAGAAAGTGGAGGAAGTGGGGGAAGTGGGCGAAGTGGGCGCAGTTGACGAAGTTGACGAAATGGAGGAAGAAGTGGACGAAGTGGGGAAGTGGAGGAAGTGGAGGAAGTTGATGAAGTGGACGAAGTAGAGGAAGTGGACGAAGTGGACGGAGCTGACGAAGTAGATGAAGTGTTCGAAGTGGACGAAGTGGACGAAGTGGATGAAGTGGACAAAGGTGAGGAAATGGAGGAAGTGGAGAAATTCGACGAAGTGGAGAAAGTGGTGAAGTGGACGAAGTTGATGTGGTGCAAAAAGCGGAGGAAGCGGAGGAAGCAGAACAAGTGGAGGACGATGACGAAGTGGACGAAGGGGACGAAGTGGATGAAGTCGACGAAGTTGACCAAGTTGACGAAGTGGCGAAGTGGCGAAGTGGACGAAGCGGAGGAAGCGGAGGAAGTGGACGAAGTTGAAAAAGTTGACGAAGTGCACGAACTGGACGAAGTTGACGAAGTCGAGGAAGTAAAGGAAGTGGAGGAAGTTGAGTAAGTGGAGTCAGTGGAGGAAGTCGACGAAGTGGACGAAGTGGAGGAAGAAGTAGACGAAGTGGAGGAGGTGAAGGAAGTGGAGGAAGTGGAGGAAGTTGATGAAGTGGAGGAAGTGAAGGAAGTGGAGGAAGTGGAGGAAGTGGACGAAGATGACGAAGTCGAGGAAGTTGAGGAAGTGGAGGACGTGGAGGAAGTGGGCGAAGTGGACGAAGTTGACGAAGTGGACGAAGTTGACGAAGTGGACGAAGTGGACGAAGTGGACGAAGTGGACGAAGTGGAGGAAGCGGGCGAAGTGGGCGAAGTGGACGAAGTGGACAAAGTGGAGGGAGCTGACGAAGTGGAGGAAGTGGACGAAGCGGAGGAAGCGGTGGAAGCGGAGGAAGTGGAGGAAGTCGAGGAAGTGGAGGAAATGGAGGCAGTGGAGGAGGTGTACGAAGTGTACGAAGTAGACGAACTGTACGACGTGGACGAAGTACAGAAAGTGGACGTAGTGGAGGAAGTGCACGATCTAGACGAAGCTGACGAAGTGGACGAATTGGAGGAAGTGGATGAAGTTGACGAAGTGGAGGAAGTGGAGAAAGTGGACGAAGTGAAGGAAGTGGACGAAGTGGAGGAAGTGGACGAAGTGGACGAAATGGAGGAAATGGAGGAAGTGGACGAAGTGGACGAAGTGAAGGAAGGGGAGGAAGTGGAGAAAGGGGAGGAAAAATAGGAAGTGGAGAAATGGGAGGAAAAATAGGAAGCAGAGGGAGCGGAGGAAGTGGAGGAAGTGGACGAAATTGACGAATTTGACGAAGTGGACGCGGTGGACGAACTTGACGAGTTGGACGAAGTGGACGAAGTTGATGAAGTGGAGGAAGTGGAGGAAGTGGAGGAAGTGGACGATGGGGACGAAGTGGACCAAGTGGAGGAAATGGACGAAGTGGAGGAAGTGGATGAAGAAGTGGACGAAGTGGAGGAAGTGGAGGAACTGGAGGAACTGGAGGAAGCGGAGGAAGTGGAGGAAGTTGACGAAGTGGACGAAGTTGACGAAGTGGAGGAAGTGAAGGAAGTGGAGGAAGTGGAGGAAGTGGAAGATGTGGAGGAAGTGAAGGAAGTGGAGGAAGTGGACGAAGTGGAGGAAGTTGACGAAGTTGACGGAGTGGAGGAAGTGGAGGAAGTGGAGGAAGAGGAGGAAGAGGACGAAGTGGAGGAAGTGGACGAAGTAGGCGAATTGGGCGAAGTGGATGAAGTGGACAAAGGTGACAAACTTGACGAAGTGGACGACCTAGAGGAAGTGGAGGAACTGAAGGAAGTGGAGGAAGTGACGAAGTGGACGAAGTTGACGAAGTGGAGGAAGCGGAGGAAGAGGAGGAAGCGGAGCAAGCGGAAGAAGTGGAGGAAGTGGACGGAATGAAGGAAGTGGAGGAAGTGGAGGAAGTCTACTGTGTGGACGAACTTTACGCAGTGGATGAAGTGGTAGAAGTGGAGGGACTGGAGGTAGCGGAGGAAGTGGACGAAGATGAAGAAGTCTACGAGGTTGGCAAAGTTGACAAAGTGGACGAAGTTGACGAAGTGGACGAAGTGGACGAAGTCGACGAAGTCGACGAAGTGGACGAAGTGCTTGAAGTGGACGAAGTTGATGAAGTGGACGAAGTTGACGATGTCTATTAAGTTGACGAAGTTGACGAAGTTGAAGAAGTGGACGAAGTGGACAAAGTTGAGGATTTGGAGGAAGTGAAGGAAGTGGAGGAATTGGACGAAGTGGAGAAAGTGGTGAAGTGGACGAAGTTGATGTAGTGCAGAAAGCGGAGGAAGCGGAACAAGTGGAGGAAGATGACGAAGTGGACGAAGGGGACGACGTGGATGAAGTCGAAGAAGTTGACCAAGTTGACGTAGTGGCAAAGTGGCGAAGTGGACGAAGCGGAGGAAGCGGAGAAAGTGGAGGAAGTGGACGAAGTTGAAAAAGTTGACGAAGTGCACGAACTAGTCGAAGTTGACGAAGTCGAGGAAGTGGAGGAAGTTGAGTAAGTGGAGGAAGTGGACGAAGTGGAGGAAGAAGTGCACGAAGTGGAGGAAGTGAAGGAAGTGGACAAAGTGGAGGAAGTGGAGGAAGTTGACGAAGTGGAGGAAGTGAAGGAAGTGGAGGAAGTGGACGAAGATGACGAAGTCGACGATGTGGAGGAAGTGGAGGACGTGGAGGAAGTGGGCGAAGTGGGCAAAGTGGACGAAGTCGACAAAGTGGACGAAGTTGACGAAGTGGAGGAAGTGGAGGAAGTGGAGGAAGCGGGCGAAGTGGCCGATGTGGACGAAGTGGAGAAAGTGGAGGAAGCGGAGGAAGTGGAGGAAGTGGACGAAGCGGAGGAAGCGGTGGAAGCGGAGGAAGCGGAGGAAGTGGAGGAAGTCGAGGAAGTGGAGGAAATGGAGGAAGTGGAGGATGTGTACGAAGTGGACGAACTGCACGAAGTGGACGAGGTGCAGGAAGTAGAGGTAGTGGAGGAGGTGCACGAAGTTGACGAAGCTGACGAAGTGGACGAATTGGAGGAAGTGGATGAAGTGGACGAAGTTGACGATGTGGAGGAAGTGGAGAAAGGGGACGAAGTGGAGGAAGTGGACGAAGTGGACGAAGTGGACGAAGTTGAAGAAGTGGAGAAAGGGGAGGAAAAATAGGAAGTGGAGAAAGGGAAGGAAAAATAGGAAGCGGAGGAAGCAGAGGAAGTGGACGAAGTTGACGGATTTGACGAAGTGGACGAACTTCACGAGTTTGGCGAAGTGGACGAAGTTGATGAAGTGGAGGAAGTGGACGAAGTGGAGAAAGTGGACGATGGGGACGAAGTGGACCAAGTGGAGGAAATGGACGAAGTGGAGGAAGTGGAGGAAATGGACGAAATGGACGAAGTGGACGAAGTGGAGGAAGTGGAGGAAGTGGACGAAGATGAAGAAGTCTATGAGGTTGACAAAGTTGACGAAGTGGACGAAGTCGACGAAGTGGACGAAGTGC
Organism: Vigna reflexopilosa; assembly: GCA_027742785.1. Classification (NCBI taxonomy): domain Eukaryota; kingdom Viridiplantae; phylum Streptophyta; class Magnoliopsida; order Fabales; family Fabaceae; genus Vigna; species Vigna reflexopilosa. Next base: position 19,124,080 of record CM050920.1, read on the forward strand.
TGGAAGTGGACGAAGTTGATGAAGTGGACGAAGTTGATGAAGTGGACGAAGTTGACTAAGTGGACGAAGTTGACGAAGTGGACGAAGTGGACGAAGTGGACGAAGTGGACGAAGTGGAGAAAGTGGACGAAGATGAAGAAGTCTACGAGGTTGACAAAGTGGACGAAGTTGACGAAGTGGACGAAGTGGACGAAGTGTTGGAAGTGGACGAAGTTGATGAAGTGGACAAAGTTGACTAAGTGGACGAAGGGGAGGAAGCGGAGGAACTGGAGGAATTGGACGAAGTGGACAGACTTGACGGAGTTGACGAAGTGGATGAAGTGTTCGAAGTTGACGAAGTGGACGAAGCGGACGAAGTGGACCAACTGGACGAAGTGGAGGAAGTGGACGAAGTGGAGGGAGCTGAGGAACTAGAGGAATTGGGCGAAGTGGGCGAAGTGGACGAAGTGGAGGAAGTTGGCGAAGTGGACGAAGTGGAGAAAGTGGAGGAAGTGAAGGTAGTGGACGAAGAGGAGGATGTGGTGAACTGAACGAAGTTGACCAAATTGACGAAGTGGAGGAAGCGGAGGAAGCGGAGGAGGGGAGGAAGCGGACGAAGTGGAGGAAGAAGTGGACGAAGTGGAGGAAGTGGAGGAAGTTGATGAAGTGGAGGAAGTGGAGGCAGTGGAGGAAGTGGACGGAGTTGACGGAGCTGACGGAGCTGACGAAGTAGATGAAGTGGTCGAAGTGGACGAAGTGGACGAAGAGGATGAAGTGGACGAAGTTGACGAAGTCTACGAAGTTGACAAAGTTGACGAAGTGGAGGAAGTAGAGGAAGTGGAGGAAGTGGAGGAAGTGGAGGTAGTGGAGGAAGTGGATGAAGTTGACGAAGTTGACGATGTCTACGAAGTTGACGAAGTTGATGAAGTTGAAGAAGTGGACGAAGTGGACAAAGTTGAGGAAATGGAGGAAGTGGAGGAAGTGGAGGAATTGGACGAAGTGGAGAAAGTGGTGAAGTGGACGAAGTTGATGTAGTGCAGAAGGCGGAGGAAGCGGAGGAAGCGGAACAAGTGGAGGAAGATGACGAAGTGGACGAAGTGGACGAAGGGGACGAAGTTGATGAAGTTGACGAAGTTGACCAAGTGGACGAAGTGGACGAAGTGGAGAAGTGGCGAAGTGGACGAAACGGAGGAAGTGGAGGAAGTTGAGTAAGTGGAGGAAGTGGAGGAAGTTGAGTAAGTGGACGAAGTGGACGAAGTGGACGAAGTGGACGAAGTGGAGGAAGAAGTGGATGAAGTGGAGGAAGTGAAGGAAGTGGACGAAGTGGACGAAGTGGAGGAAGTGGACGAAGTGGAGGGAGCTGAGGAACTGGAGGAATTGGGCGAAGTGGGCGAAGTGGACGAAGTGGAGGAAGTTGGCGAAGTGGAGGAAGTGGAGAAAGTGGAGGAAGTGAAGGTAGTGGACGAAGAGGAGGATGTGGTGAACTGAACAAAGTTGACAAAATTGACGAAGTGGAGGAAGCGGAGGAAGCGGAGGAAGGGGAGGAAGCGGAGGAAGTGGAGGAAGAAGTGGACGAAGTGGGGGAAGTGGAGGAAGTGGAGGAAGTTTATGAAGTGGAGGAAGTGGAGGCAGTGGAGGAACTGGACGGAGTTGACGGAGCTGACGGAGCTGACAAAGTAGATGAAGTGGTCGAAGTGGACTAAGTGGACGAAGTGGACGAAGAGGATGAAGTGGACGAAGTTGACGAAGTCTACGAAGTTGACGAAGTGGAGGAACTAGAGGAACTAGAGGAAGTGGAGGAAGTGGAGGAAGTGGAGGAAGTGGAGGTAGTGGAGGAAGTGGATGAAGTTGACGAAGTTGACGATGACTACGAAGTTGACGAAGTTGATGAAGTTGAAGAAGTGGACGAAGTGGACAAAGTTGAGGAAATTTAGGAAGTGGAGGAAGTGGACGAAGTGGAGAAAGTGGTGAAGTGGACGAAGTTGATGTAGTGCAGAAAGCGGAGGAAGCGGAGGAAGCGGAACAAGTGGAGGAAGATGACGTAGTGGACGAAGGGGACGAAGTTGATGAAGTCGACGAAGTTGACCAAGTTAACGAAGTGGACGAAGTGGCGAAGTGGCAAAGTGGACGAAGCGGAGGAAGTGGAGGAAGTTGTGTAAGTGGAGGAAGTGGAGGAAGTGGACGAAGTGGAGGAAGAAGTGGATGAAGTGGAGGAAGTGAAGGAAGTGGACGAAGTGGAGGAAGTGGAGGAAGTGGAAGAAGTGGACGAAGTGGAGGGAGCTGAGGAACTGGAGGAATTGGGCGAAGTGGACGAAGTGGACGAAGTGGAGGAAGTTGGCGAAGTGGAGGAAGTGGAGAAAGTGGAGGAAGTGAAGGTAGTGGACGAAGAGGAGGATGTGGTGAACTGAACGAAGTTGACCAAATTGACGAAGTGGACGAAGCGGAGGAAGCGGAGGAAGCGGAGGAAGCGGAGGAAGTGGAGGAAGAAGTGAAGGAAGTGGGGGAAGTGGAGGAAGTGGAGGAAGTTGATGAAGTGGAGGAAGTGGAGGCAGTGGAGGAAGTGGACGAAGTGGACGGAGTTGACGGAGCTGACGGAGGTGACGAAGTAGATGAAGTGGTCGAAGTGGACGAAGAGGATGAAGTGGACGAAGTTGACGAAGTCTACGAAGTTGACAAAGTTGACAAAGTGGAGGAAGTAGAGGAAGTGGAGGAAGTGGAGGAACTGGAGGTAGTGGAGGATGTGGATGAAGTTGACGAAGTTGACGATGTCTACGAAGTTGACGAAGTTGATGAAGTTGAAGAAGTGAACGAAGTGGAAAAAGTTGAGGAAATGGAGGAAGTGGAGGAAGTGGAGGAATTGGACGAAGTGGAGAAAGTGGTGAAGTGGACGAAGTTGATGTAGTGCAGAAAGCGGAGGAAGCGGAGGAAGCGAAGAAAGTGGAGGAAGATGACGAAGTGGACGAAGTGGACGAAGTGGACGAAGTGGACGAAGTGGACGAAGTGGACGAAGTGGACGAAGTGGACGAAGTGGACGAAGTGGACGAAGGGGACGAAGGGGACAAAGTGGATGAAGTCGACGAAGTTGACCAAGTTGATGAAGTGGACGAAGTGGCGAAGTGGCGAAGTGGACGAAGCGGAGGAAGTGGAGGAAGTTGAGTAAGTGGAGGAAGTGGAGGAAGTTGAGTAAGTGGAGAAAGTGGAGGAAGTGGACGAAGTGGAGGAAGAAGTGGACGAAGTGGAGGAAGTGAAGGAAGTGGACGAAGTGGAGGAAGTGGAGGAAGTGGAGGAAGTTGACGAAGCGGAGGAAGTGAAGGAAGTGGAGGAAGTGGACGAAGATGGCGTAGTCGAGGAAGTGGAGGAAGTGGGCGAAGTGGACGAAGTCGACGAAGTTGACGAAGAGGACGAAGTTGACAAAGTGGACGAAGTGGGGGAAGTGGAGGAAGCGGGCGAAGTGGGCGAAGTGGACGAAGTGGAGAAAGTGGAGGAAGCGGAGGAAGTGGAGGAAGTGGACAAAGCGGAGGAAGCGGTGGAAGCGGAGGAAGTGGGGGAAGTCGAGGAAGTGGAGGAAATGGAGGAAGTGGAGGATGTGCACGAAGTGGACGAACTGCACGAAGTGGACGAAGTGCAGGAAATGGAGGTAGTGGAGGAAGTGCACGAAGTTGACAAAGCTGACGAAGTGGACGAATTGGAGGAAGTGGATGAAGTGGACGAAGTTGACGAAGTGGAGGAAGTGGAGAAAGTTGACGAAGTGGAGGAAGTGGTTGAAGTGGACAAAGTGGTGGAAGTGGATGAAGTGGACGAAGTTGACGAAGTGGACGAAGTTAAGGAAATGGAGGAAGTGGAGGAAGTGGACGAAGTGAAGGAAGTGGAGGAAGTGGACAGAATGGAGGAAGTAGCAAAGTGGATGAAGTTGACGAAGTGGAAAAAGGGGAGGAAAATTAGGAAGTGGAGAAAGGGGGGGAAAAATAGGAAGTGGAGGAACTGGACGAAGTTGACGGATTTGACGAAGTTGACGAAGTGGACGAAGTTGACGAAGTGGACGAACTTGACGAGTTTGACGAAGTGGACGAAGTTGATGAATTGGAGGAAGTGGACGATGGGGACGAAGTGGACCAAATGGAGGAAATGGAAGAAGTGGAGGAACTGGAGGAAGTGGAGGAAGTAGAGGAAGTTGACGAAGTGGACGAACTTGACGAAGTGGAGGAAGTGAAGGAAGTGGAGGAAGTGGAGGAAGTGGAGAAGTGGAGGAAGTGGAAGAAGTTTAGGAAGTGGAGGAAGTGGAGGAAGTGGAGGAAGTTGACGAAGTTGACGGAGTGGAGGAAGTGGAGGAAGTTGAGGAAGTGGAGAAAGTGGAGGAAATGGAGGAAGAGGACGAAGTGGAGGAAGTGGACGAAGTATGCGAATTGGGCGAAGTGGATGAAGTGGACAAAGGTGACGAAGTTTGATAGGCGACGCTCCGAGGAGAAAACGAAACTTGAGAGATCTGGACTCCTCGAGGCCTCCTTGACATCGATGCGCAGCGAAAAGAAGCAGAAGAAGCAAATGAAGCAGCGGAAACAGCAGAAGAACTAAGAACCCTAGGTTTGGATGATTAATCGGTGAAAACCTAGGGTTTGAGGCAGAAGCGGCTTTGAACGGTGGAGAAGTGATTTAATCGGCGAGAAAGGTGAGGTTCTACGATGACAGTGTGGTTCGTGGTGGAAGAGCTCTCTCTCGAGAGTGAAGTAGATGAAGATTCGCGAAATGAAGATGCAGTGTTGTGCTGATGGAAACTCGCGAGGACTAAGCTCGCGTGGCAGTGATGGAGTAGTCAATCCACGCGGCTGGAGCAGAGTGGAGAAACCAATGATTACGTGGAGGTAAGAGAGTTCTGGAGTGTAAATGAAAAATGAAAAATGAAGTGTGAATGGAAGGTGGCTAGAGGAGATCCTTTGGGATTCTCTAGCTTTGACTTTCAAGGGAATTAATTTCTGGAGTTCTCTCTACAGAAAGTTTAATTCACTATTCTCAAAAGTATCTTACAAGAGGTGGTGACATGTCTATATATAGGACTAAAAGTCCCTCCTATCCAGCACATGCCTAACACCTTTTACACATGCTTTTAATAAAAGTAAAAGAAATACTACACTAAACTAATTAGCCTTGGTCCCCGCGTATCATCCCCTCCCCCTTGGAAAGGATTTGTCCTCAAATCTGATGGTGCTTTTGAAGACTTATTTTTGTTAGCTTCATAAGGGTTCCTCCTGGGTCAAATATCCATCTGCAATAAGCATCAAACATATCTCTAATTAGTTTTCTTTGACCCAATAAGATATATAAAAGAATATGTGTAGAAGAAGGTTTCCAAATTTTGAAATTTTTAATTTTAATATAACAAAGAAACCTTTCTTCATTTGAAATTTTATTTGTATCTTGAGTTATTGGTAACCATAAAGGTAACCATAACCCAAGTTGGAACTTTGCATGTGTTGAAAGTGATAACATTTTTAAAGATGGAGTGGCCAATTCTTTGAAAGAAAAGTGAAATTTGGAAAATTCAAATATAAATGGATAAAAGTGAGAGGATAGAAAACCTCCCCTTAAGATTCTAGCTTCTAGTGTAGGAGGATATGTTGCCCTTAGTTGCTCTCTTTTTTTCTTTTCTTCCATTTCTATCCTTTCAACTTCTTCCTTTTCTCTTCTTTGTGCTTCTTTTCTTTCTTTCTTTCTTCTTTTCTCTTCTTCTCTTCCTTCCTCGTCTCTTCTCTCTCTCTTCCTCTTTTCTTCTCTCTTTTTCTTCCTCTTTTCTTCTCTCTTGCTCTTTTCTTTTCTCTTCTTCTCTTCTTTCTTTTTCTCTTCTCTCTATTTCTTCCTCTTTTCTTCTCTCTTGCTCTCTTCTCTCTCTTTTTAATCTCTCAATTCTATATTTGCTTGTCTCTTCCCATAGCCTCTTAAGTTTTTCGAAAAACTCACTTTCCCTATGAGAGAATCCACTTAAATTTTGAATGAATGACTCACCTTCTCTAATAAGTTCTCTCATAAGTTTTAAGTTTCTTTCAATTTCTCGAGGCACAAACTTTCTTCTCATACAAGCTTTCAATTCATTCCAATCATAGATGGGATATTTTCTACCTATCTTAACATGATATTGTCTATCATCCCACCACTCTCTTGCATGCTTTTTAAAACTAGAAGTGTAAAGACTAAGAATATAAGATTCATTATCTCTAGAATAGAAGGATTCATATTTACTTTTTCTCACCATGAATAAATGCATGTCATTAATTTTCTTTTCCCAAGCTAGGTATGTTAATTCACCAATATCATCACCAAAGAATGGAATGTTTTCACTAGCTTGTTTATACAAATCATCTTCAATCCTATCAAATTCATAAGATGAACAAGACTTCCTTCTAGCTTTATCATGTTCTCTTTTGATGCCTTTGTAAGTAAGTTGCTTATCAAAATTAAAATTCCTAGAAGACCTATATGAATAACCAGACATCTTTGTTTCTAAAAGTTTTTCTAGTGTAAAAGATATACAAGATTCACACTTAGACAAGTCCCAGGTAAGAGAGGTGAGTCATGAAGACTGCTTAAGTACCAAGTCTTACCTTGCCAGAAATGTCTTAGGTTACTACTAGTTATCTTTTAAACTAAAATCACTTTTAAAATCAAAGAACACAACTCAAACAATCACAACAATTAAACACTAAAAGATGAGACTTTTCGGACTATAATGTGACAAGGCTTAGAGTTTAATCCCTTTTAGCCTAAATCACCCTAAACGTAAGACACTTAAAAAATTAAACACAAACAAGAAAAGTTTTGCCAAGATTTGAAAGAGCACCAAGGACTCTTCCAAGACACTTGGACTTTGAATGGCCTTTTACACTGACATTAAAATAAAGCTAACACAAAAACCTATTACACATAAAAAATGAAGAAAACAATTTACAAAATATTCAAACAGCTGCCACGGTCTGGTATGGGTCAGCTACAATCCACTTTTGATGTTAGTCCTTGTGCCAAAAATACGTACACTCCTGTTGCTGTTTCGGCCAGCTTTGGCCCCTTTTCTAGCTTCTGGATTCCACTCTCGTTGGATCTGATTCACCACTCCTTCAAAACAGTATATAACAACATGTGGATTAGAGAACCAGATGCAAACAAATTGCAAGAAGAGATACACAACAATTTAATGTCTTCCCTTTTTGTTCAGAAGACAGCTGCTAGCCTGCTCCAACCAAACGTTTGCCCAACTTTGTTGCTTCAATTTCTTGTTGCTGGATAACTTGGGCAATCTAGCTTCTGGTCAATCCTATAATCACAAATGCACAAAACTGTTGTGAGTATTCACTTGGTTAAAACAGATTGCAAAAGAAGATATAGGGCAGTAAGAACTTCCCTTTCTCTTGGCTGCACAAACTTTCCAAGCTTTCCACTCAGAATCTGCTATTGTTCAATTAATGGTCTCAACTTATACTGCACACACAATTCCAACTAAATCAGCAGATCAAACAATTCTAATCCTAATGATTGCAGGCCATACTAAAGAATTTAAGCATATCAAAAGCAATTTGAGATAAAAGAAACTCCCTTTAGTTCAGATGGCCGCTACTGTCTTCACTGAAACAGCTCACAATTTACAATATGCTACAGTACCATCAATATTGCTTTTCCCAAACTACACAGAAAATTCACACTAAATCAGCAGTTCATGCAGTCCACAATGAACAATTTTAAACCAAAGCAATGTAAACAATCAGAAGCAATTAAAGTAAATAACTCCCTTCAGTTCAAAGCTTCCACATGAAGTGCTTAGGTTTTTGTCTTCTCAGTAAATTTCTGCTCAAGCTAAACTCTCAAGTATCATTCCTATTTGCTCTCAAACGGTTCCAAATATTCTGCATAGTTAATTTTCAACCAAAATCAGCAGGATATTCATTCAATATTATCACTTACATCACTTACAAGCTAAAACAGAATATCAATTCATAACAAAGG
>CM050920.1:19138443-19174913 GCA_027742785.1 Vigna reflexopilosa
GTGGACGAAGTGGACGACTTGGACGAAGTGGACAAAGTTGACGAAGTGGACGATGTTGAGGAATTGGACGAAGTGGACGATGCGGAGGAAGTGGACGAAGCGGAGAAAGTGGAGGAAGTGGAGGAAGTGGCGGAAGTGGAAAAAGTGGAGGAAGTGGAGGAAGTGGAGTAAGTTGACGAAGTGGAGGAAGGAAGTGGAGGAAGTGGAGTAGTGGAGGAAGTTAATGAAGTTGACGAAGTAGACGAAGTGGACGAAGTGGACGAAGTTGACGAAGTGGAGGAAGTGGAGGAAGTGGAGGAAGTGGATGAAGTGAAGGAAGTGGAAGAAGTGTCGAAGTTGACGAAGTGGACAAAGCGGAGGAAGCGGAGGAGGTGGAGGAAGTGGACGAAGTGGCGATGTGGACGAAGTGGACAAAGTGGACGAAGTGGAGGAAGTGGAGGAAGTGGAGGAAGTGGAGGAAGTTGACGAAGTGGACGAAGTTGACGAAGTGGACGAAGTTGACGAAGTTGACGAAGTCGACGAAGTTGACGAAGTTGACGAAGTCGACGAAGTGGAGGAAGTGGAGGAATTGGAGGAAGTGGAGCAACTGAAGGAAGTGAAAGTGGTGAAGGAAGCGGAAGAAGTGGCGAATTGGACGAAGTGGACAAAGCGGAGGAAGCGGAGGAGGTGGAGGCATTGGAGGAAGTGGCGGAAGTGGACGAAGTTGACAAAGTTAACGAAGTAGACTAATTTGACGAAGATGACGAAGTGGAGGAAATGGAGCAAGTGGAAGAAGTGGAGGACGTGGAGGACGTGGAGGAAGTGGAGAAAGTGGAGGAAGTGCAGGAAGTGGCGAAGTGGATGAAGTTGACAACGTTGACGAAGTCGACGAATTGGACGAAGTGGACAAAGTTGAGGAAGTGGAGGAAGTGGACGAAGTGGAGGAAGTGGAGAAAGTGGAGGAAGTGGAGGAAGTGGAGGAAGTGGAGGAAATGGAAGTAGTGGAGGACGTGGACGAAGTTGACGAAGTGGAGCAAGTGCAGGAAGTGGAGGAAGTGGAGGAAGTGTAGGAAATGGAAGAAGTGGAGGAAGTCGACGAAGTGGCGATGTGGACGAAGTTGACGAAGTTGACGAAGTGCACGAAGTTGACGAAGTGGACGAAGTGGAGGAAGCGGAGGAAGTGGACGAAGTGACGTAGTGGACGAAGTTGACGAAGTGGACGAAGCGGACGAAGTGGACGAATTGGACAAAGTGGACGAAGTTGACGAAGTGGACAAAGTAGAGGAAGTGGAGGAAGTGCAGGAAGTGGAGGAAGTGGATGAAGTGGACTAAGTGGACGAAGTGGAGGAAGGGGAGGGAGTGGAGGAAGTGGAGTTAGTGGAGCAAGCGGAGTTAGTGGACGAAATGGAGGAAGTGGACGAAGTTGACGAAGTCGGCGAAGTGGAGGAAGTGGAGGAATTGGAGGAAGTGGAGCAAGTGAAGGAAGTGAAAGAGGTGAAGGAAGCGGAAGAAGTGGCGAATTGGACGAAGTGGACAAAGCGGAGGAAGCGGAGGAGGTGGGGGAATTGGAGGAAGTGGCGGAAGTGGACGAAGTTGACAAAGTTAACGAAGTAGACTAATTTGACGAAGATGACAAAGTGGAGGAAGTGGAGGAAGTGGAAGAAGTGGAGGACAGGAAGGACGTGGAGGAAGTGGACGAAGTGGAGGAAGTGGCGAAGTGGATGAAGTTGACAACGTGGACGAAGTGGACGAATTGGACGAAGTGGACAAAGTTGACGAAGTGGACGAAGTTGAGGAAGTGGACGAAGTGGACGAAGTGGACGATGCGGAGGAAGTGGACGAAGCGGAGGAAGTGGAGGAAGTGGCGGAAGTGGAAAAAGTGGAGGAAGTGGAGGAAGTTGACGAAGTGGAGGAAGGAAGTGGAGGAAGTGGAGTTAGTGGAGGAAGTTAATGAAGTTGACGAAGTGGACGAAGTGGACGAAGTTGACGAAGTGGAGGAAGTGGAGGAAGTGGAGGAAGTGGATGAAGTGAAGGAAGTGGAAGAAGTGTCGAAGTTGACGAAGTGGACAAAGCGGAGGAAGCGGAGGAGGTGGAGGAAGTGGACGAAGTGGCGATGTGGACGAAGTGGATGAAGTGGACGAAGTGGACAAAATGGACGAAGTGGACGAAGTGGAGGAAGTGGAGGAAGTTGACAAAGTGGACGAAGTTGACGAAGTGGAGGAAGTGGAGGAATTGGAGGAAGTGGAGCAAGTGAAGGAAGTGAAAGAGGTGAAGGAAGCGGAAGAAGTGGCGAATTGGACGAAGTGGACAAAGCGGAGGAAGCGGAGGAGGTGGAGGAATTGGAGGAAGTGGCGGAAGTGGACGAAGTTGGCAAAGTTAACGAAGTAGACTAATTTGACGAAGATGACGAAGTGGAGGAAGTGGAGCAAGTGGAAGAAGTGGAGGACGTGGAGGACGTGGAGGAAGTGGAGAAAGTGGAGGAAGTGCAGGAAGTGGCGAAGTGGATGAAGTTGACAACGTGGACGAAGTCGACGAATTGGACGAAGTGGACAAAGTTGAGGAAGTGGACGAAGTTGAGGAAGTGGACGAAGTGGACGAAGCGGAGGAAGTGGACGAAGCGGAGGAAGTGGACGAAGTGGAGGAAGTGGAGGAAGTGGCGGAAGTGGAAAAAGTGGAGGAAGTGGAGGAAGTTGACGAAGTGGAGGAAGGAAGTGGAGGAAGTGGAGTTAGTGGGGGAAGTGGACGAAGTTGACGAAGTGGACGAAGTTGACGAAGTGGAGGAAGTGGACGAAGTGGACGAAGTGGAGGAAGTGGAGGAAGTGGATGAAGTGAAGGAAGTGGAAGAAGTGTCGAAGTTGACGAAGTGGACAAAGCGGAGGAAGCGGAGGAGGTGGAGCAAGTGGAGGAAGTTGACGAAGTGGAGGAAGTGTAGGAAGTGGAGGAAGTGGAGTTAGTGGAGGAAGTGGATGAAGTTGACGAAGTATTAGAAGTGGAGGAAGTGGACGAAGTTGACGAAGTGGAGGACGTGGAGGACGTGGAGGAAGTGAAGGAAGTGGATGAAGTGAAGGAAGTGGAAGAAGTGGTGAAGTGGACGAAGTGGACAAAGCCGAGGAAGCGGAGGAGGTGGAGGAAGTGGACAGAGTTGAGGACATGGATGAAGTCGCAAAGTGGACGATGATGACGAAGTGGACGAAGCAGACGAAGTGGACGAAGTGGAAGAAGTGGACGAATTGGAGGAAGTTGACGAAGTGGACGAAGTTGACGAAGTGGAGGAAGTGGAGGAATTGGAGGAAGTGGAGCAAGTGAAGGAAGTGAAAGAGGTGAAGGAAGCGGAAGAAGTGGCGAATTGGACGAAGTGGACAAAGCGGAGGAAGCGGAGGAGGTGGAGGAATTGGAGGAAGTGGCGGAAGTGGACGAAGTTGGCAAAGTTAACGAAGTAGACTAATTTGACGAAGATGACGAAGTGGAGGAAGTGGAGCAAGTGGAAGAAGTGAAGGACGTGGAGGACGTGGAGGAAGTGGAGAAAGTGGAGGAAGTGCAGGAAGTGGCGAAGTGCATGAAGTTGACAACGTGGACGAAGTCGACGAATTGGACGAAGTGGACAAAGTTGAGGAAGTGGACGAAGTGGACGAAGCGGACGAAGTGGACGAAGCGGAGGAAGTGGACGAAGTGGAGGAAGTGGAGGAAGTGGCGGAAGTGGAAAAAGTGGAGGAAGTGGAGGAAGTTGACGAAGTGGAGGAAGGAAGTGGAGGAAGTGGAGTTAGTGGGGGAAGTGGACGAAGTTGACGAAGTGGACGAAGTTGACGAAGTGGAGGAAGTGGACGAAGTGGAGGAAGTGGAGGAAGTGGATGAAGTGAAGGAAGTGGAAGAAGTGTCGAAGTTGACGAAGTGGACAAAGCGGAGGAAGCGGAGGAGGTGGAGCAAGTGGAGGAAGTTGACGAAGTGGAGGAAGTGTAGGAAGTGGAGGAAGTGGAGTTAGTGGAGGAAGTGGATGAAGTTGACGAAGTATTAGAAGTGGAGGAAGTGGACGAAGTTGACGAAGTGGAGGACGTGGAGGACGTGGAGGAAGTGAAGGAAGTGGATGAAGTGAAGGAAGTGGAAGAAGTGGTGAAGTGGACGAAGTGGACAAAGCGGAGGAAGCGGAGGAGGTGGAGGAAGTGGAGGAAGTGGACAGAGTTGAGGACATGGATGAAGTCGCAAAGTGGACGATGATGACGAAGTGGACGAAGCAGACGAAGTGGACGAAGTGGAAGAAGTGGACGAATTGGAGGAAGTTGACGAAGTGGACGAAGTTGACGAAGTGGAGGAAGTGGAGGAATTGGAGGAAGTGGAGCAAGTGAAGGAATTGAAAGAGGTGAAGGAAGCGGAAGAAGTGGCGAATTGGACGAAGTGGACAAAGCGGAGGAAGCGGAGGAGGTGGAGGAATTGGAGGAAGTGGCGGAAGTGGACGAAGTTGGCAAAGTTAACGAAGTAGACTAATTTGACGAAGATGACGAAGTGGAGGAAGTGGAGCAAGTGGAAGAAGTGGAGGACGTGGAGGACGTGGAGGAAGTGGAGAAAGTGGAGGAAGTGCAGGAAGTGGCGAAGTGGATGAAGTTGACAACGTGGACGAAGTCGACGAATTGGACGAAGTGGACAAAGTTGAGGAAGTGGACGAAGTTGAGGAAGTGGACGAAGTGGACGAAGCGGACGAAGTGGACGAAGCGGAGGAAGTGGACGAAGTGGAGGAAGTGGAGGAAGTGGCGGAAGTGGAAAAAGTGGAGGAAGTGGAGGAAGTTGACGAAGTGGAGGAAGGAAGTGGAGGAAGTGGAGTTAGTGGGGGAAGTGGACGAAGTTGACGAAGTGGACGAAGTTGACGAAGTGGACGAAGTTGACGAAGTGGAGGAAGTGGACGAAGTGGACGAAGTGGAGGAAGTGGAGGAAGTGGATGAAGTGAAGGAAGTGGAAGAAGTGTCGAAGTTGACGAAGTGGACAAAGCGGAGGAAGCGGAGGAGGTGGAGCAAGTGGAGGAAGTTGACGAAGTGGAGGAAGTGTAGGAAGTGGAGGAAGTGGAGTTAGTGGAGGAAGTGGATGAAGTTGACGAAGTATTAGAAGTGGAGGAAGTGGACGAAGTTGACGAAGTGGAGGACGTGGAGGACGTGGAGGAAGTGAAGGAAGTGGATGAAGTGAAGGAAGTGGAAGAAGTGGTGAAGTGGACGAAGTGGACAAAGCCGAGGAAGCGGAGGAGGTGGAGGAAGTGGACAGAGTTGAGGACATGGATGAAGTCGCAAAGTGGACGATGATGACGAAGTGGACGAAGCAGACGAAGTGGACGAAGTGGAAGAAGTGGACGAATTGGAGGAAGTTGACGAAGTGGACGAAGTTGACGAAGTGGAGGAAGTGGAGGAATTGGAGGAAGTGGAGCAAGTGAAGGAAGTGAAAGAGGTGAAGGAAGCGGAAGAAGTGGCGAATTGGACGAAGTGGACAAAGCGGAGGAAGCGGAGGAGGTGGAGGAATTGGAGGAAGTGGCGGAAGTGGACGAAGTTGGCAAAGTTAACGAAGTAGACTAATTTGACGAAGATGACGAAGTGGAGGAAGTGGAGCAAGTGGAAGAACTGAAGGACGTGGAGGACGTGGAGGAAGTGGAGAAAGTGGAGGAAGTGCAGGAAGTGGCGAAGTGGATGAAGTTGACAACGTGGACGAAGTCAACGAATTGGACGAAGTGGACAAAGTTGAGGAAGTGGACGAAGTGGACGAAGCGGACGAAGTGGACGAAGCGGAGGAAGTGGACGAAGTGGAGGAAGTGGAGGAAGTGGCGGAAGTGGAAAAAGTGGAGGAAGTTGACGAAGTGGAGGAAGGAAGTGGAGGAAGTGGAGTTAGTGGGGGAAGTGGACGAAGTTGACGAAGTGGACGAAGTTGACGAAGTGGAGGAAGTGGACGAAGTGGAGGAAGTGGAGGAAGTGGATGAAGTGAAGGAAGTGGAAGAAGTGTCGAAGTTGACGAAGTGGACAAAGCGGAGGAAGCGGAGGAGGTGGAGCAAGTGGAGGAAGTTGACGAAGTGGAGGAAGTGTAGGAAGTGGAGGAAGTGGAGTTAGTGGAGGAAGTGGATGAAGTTGACGAAGTATTAGAAGTGGAGGAAGTGGACGAAGTTGACGAAGTGGAGGACGTGGAGGACGTGGAGGAAGTGAAGGAAGTGGATGAAGTGAAGGAAGTGGAAGAAGTGGTGAAGTGGACGAAGTGGACAAAGCGGAGGAAGCGGAGGAGGTGGAGGAAGTGGAGGAAGTGGACAGAGTTGAGGACATGGATGAAGTCGCAAAGTGGACGATGATGACGAAGTGGACGAAGCAGACGAAGTGGACGAAGTGGAAGAAGTGGACGAATTGGAGGAAGTTGACGAAGTGGACGAAGTTGACGAAGTGGAGGAAGTGGAGGAATTGGAGGAAGTGGAGCAAGTGAAGGAATTGAAAGAGGTGAAGGAAGCGGAAGAAGTGGCGAATTGGACGAAGTGGACAAAGCGGAGGAAGTGGAGGAGGTGGAGGAATTGGAGGAAGTGGCGGAAGTGGACGAAGTTGGCAAAGTTAACGAAGTAGACTAATTTGACGAAGATGACGAAGTGGAGGAAGTGGAGCAAGTGGAAGAAGTGGAGGACGTGGAGGACGTGGAGGAAGTGGAGAAAGTGGAGGAAGTGCAGGAAGTGGCGAAGTGGATGAAGTTGACAACGTGGACGAAGTCGACGAATTGGACGAAGTGGACAAAGTTGAGGAAGTGGACGAAGTTGAGGAAGTGGACGAAGTGGACGAAGCGGACGAAGTGGACGAAGCGGAGGAAGTGGACGAAGTGGAGGAAGTGGCGGAAGTGGAAAAAGTGGAGGAAGTGGAGGAAGTTGACGAAGTGGAGGAAGGAAGTGGAGGAAGTGGAGTTAGTGGGGGAAGTGGACGAAGTTGACGAAGTGGAGGAAGTGGACGAAGTGGACGAAGTGGAGGAAGTGGAGGAAGTGGATGAAGTGAAGGAAGTGGAAGAAGTGTCGAAGTTGACGAAGTGGACAAAGCGGAGGAAGCGGAGGAGGTGGAGCAAGTGGAGGAAGTTGACGAAGTGGAGGAAGTGTAGGAAGTGGAGGAAGTGGAGTTAGTGGAGGAAGTGGATGAAGTTGACGAAGTATTAGAAGTGGAGGAAGTGGACGAAGTTGACGAAGTGGAGGACGTGGAGGACGTGGAGGAAGTGAAGGAAGTGGATGAAGTGAAGGAAGTGGAAGAAGTGGTGAAGTGGACGAAGTGGACAAAGCGGAGGAAGCGGAGGAGGTGGAGGAAGTGGAGGAAGTGGACAGAGTTGAGGACATGGATGAAGTCGCAAAGTGGACGATGATGACGAAGTGGACGAAGCAGACGAAGTGGACGAAGTGGAAGAAGTGGACGAATTGGAGGAAGTTGACGAAGTGGACGAAGTTGACGAAGTGGAGGAAGTGGAGGAATTGGAGGAAGTGGAGCAAGTGAAGGAAGTGAAAGAGGTGAAGGAAGCGGAAGAAGTGGCGAATTGGACGAAGTGGACAAAGCGGAGGAAGCGGAGGAGGTGGAGGAATTGGAGGAAGTGGCGGAAGTGGACGAAGTTGGCAAAGTTAACGAAGTAGACTAATTTGACGAAGATGACGAAGTGGAGGAAGTGGAGCAAGTGGAAGAAGTGGAGGAAGTGCAGGAAGTGGCGAAGTGGATGAAGTTGACAACGTGGACGAAGTCGACGAATTGGACGAAGTGGACAAAGTTGAGGAAGTGGACGAAGTTGAGGAAGTGGACGAAGTGGACGAAGCGGACGAAGTGGACGAAGCGGAGGAAGTGGACGAAGTGGAGGAAGTGGAGGAAGTGGCGGAAGTGGAAAAAGTGGAGGAAGTGGAGGAAGTTGACGAAGTGGAGGAAGGAAGTGGAGGAAGTGGAGTTAGTGGGGGAAGTGGACGAAGTTGACGAAGTGGACGAAGTTGACGAAGTGGAGGAAGTGGACGAAGTGGACGAAGTGGACGAAGTGGACGAAGTGGATGAAGTGAAGGAAGTGGAAGAAGTGGTGAAGTGGACGAAGTGGACAAAGCGGATGAAGCGGAGGAGGTGGAGGAAGTGGAGGAAGTGGACAAAGTGGCAAAGTGGACGAAGATGACGAAGTGCACGAAGCAGACGAAGTGGACGAATTGGACGAAGTGGACAAAGTGGAAGTTGACGAATTTGACGAAGTGGACAAAGTAGAGGAAGTGGACGAAGTTGACGAAGTGGACGAAGTGGACAAGGTGGACGAAGAGGACGAATTGGAAGAAGTGGACGAGGTAGACGAAGTGGAGGAAGTGGAGAAAGCGGAGGAAGTAGAGGAAGTGGAGGAAGTGGAGGAAGTGGAGGAAGTGGTGGAAGTGGAGTTAGTGGAGGAAGTGGACGAAGTTAACGAAGTACACGAAGTGGAGGAAGCGGATGAAGTTGACGAAGTGGAGGAAGTGGAGGAAGTTGAGGAAGTGGAGGAATTGGAGGAAGTGAAGGAAGTGGAAGAAGTGAAGGAAGTGGAAGAAGTGGCAAAGTAGACGAAGTGGACAAAGTGGAGGAAGCGGAGGAGGTGGAGGAAGTGGAGGAAGTGGACGAAGTGGACGAAGCGGATGAAGCGGACGATGTGGACGAATTGGACGAAGTGGACGAAGTTCACGAAGTGGACAAAGTAGAGGAAGTGGAGGAAGTGGAGGAAGTAGAGGAAGGGGACGAAGTAGACGAAATGGACGAAGTGACGTAGTGGATGAAGTGGCGAAGTTGACGAAGTGGACGAAGTTGACGAAGTGGACGAAGTTGACGAAGAGGGCAAAGTGGAGGAAGTGGAGGAAGTGGAGGAAATGGACGAAGTGGACGAGGTGGAGGAAGTGGAGGAAGTGGAGTAAGTGGACTAAGTGGAGGAAGTGGAGCACTGGAGGAAGTGGAGGGAGTCGAGGAAGTGGAGTTAGTGGACGAAATGCTGGAAGTGGACGAAGTGGAGGAAGTGGAGGAAGTGGGGAAAGTGGACGAAGAGGAGGAAATGGATGAAGTGGACGAAGTTGACGAAGTGGAGGAAGTGGAGGAAGTGGACGAAGAGGAGGAAATGGATGAAGTGGACGAAGTTGACGAAGTGGAGGAAGTTGAGGAAGTGGAGGAAGTGGCGAAGTGGACGAAGTGGACGGATTGGACAAAGTGGAGGAAGTGGAGGAACTTGACAAAGTGGACGAAGTTGACGAAGTGGAGGAAGTGTAGGAAAGGCCGGAAGTAGACGAAGTGGAGGAAGTGGACGAAGTGGATGAAGTTGGACGAAGTGGAGGAAGTGGACGAAGTGGATGATATGGACGAAGTGAAGGAAGTGGAAGAAGTGAAGGAAGTGGAAGAAGTGGAGGTAGTGGAGGAGGTGGAGGAAGTGGAAGAAGTGGAAGAAATGGCGAAGTGGACGAAGTTGACGAAGTGGAGGAAGTGGACGAAGTGGATGAAGTGGACGAAGTGGATGAAGTGGAGGAAGTGAAGGAAGTTGAAGAAGTGAAGGAAGTGGAAGAAGTGGCGAAGTAGACGAAGTGGACGAAGTAGACGAAGTGGACGAAGTGGTCGAAGTGGAGGAAGTGGACGATATGGCGAAGTGGACGAAGTAGACGAAGTGGACGAAGTGGACGAAGTGAACGAAGTGGACGAAGTGAACGAAGTGGACCAAGTGGACGAAGTGAACGCAGTGGACGAAGTGGACGAAATGGACGAAGTGGACGAAGTGGACAAAATGGACGAAGTGGAGGAACTGGAGGAAATGGAGGAAGTGACGAAGTGGACGAAGTGGACGAAGTGGATGAAGTGGACGGATTGGACCAAGTGGACGAAGTGGAGGAGGTGGAGGAAGTGAACGAAGTTGACGAAGTCGAGGAAGTAGAGGAATTGGACGAAGTGGACGAAAGGGCGGAAGTGGAGGAAGTGGAGGAAGTAGTGAAGTGGACGAAGTTGAAGAAGTTGTGGAAGTGGAGCAAGTGCAGGAAGTGGAGGAAGTGGACGAAGTGGAGGAAGTGGAGGAAGTGGAGGAAGTGGAGGAAGTTGAGGAAATGGAAGAAGTGGAGGAAGTGGACGAAGTGGACGAAGTTGACGAAGTGGAGCACGTGCAGGAAGTGGAGGAAGTGGAGGAAGTGGAGGAAATGGAAGAAGTGGAGGAAGTTGAGGAAGTGGACGAAGTGGCGATGTGGACGAAGTTGACGAAGTGCACGAAGTTGACGAAGTGGACGAAGTGGAGGAAGCGGAGGAAGTGGACGAATTTGACGAAGTAGACGGAGTGGAGGAAGTGGAGGAGGTGGAGGAAGTGGATGAAGTGGACGAAGTGGACAAAGTGGACGAATTGGACGAAGTTGACGAAGTGGACAAAGTAGAGGAAGTGGAGGAAATGGAGGAAGTGGACTAAATGGACGAAGTTGACGAAGTGGAGGAAGTGGAGGGAGTGGAGGAAGTGGAGTTAGTGGAGCAAGCGGAGTTAGTGGACGAAGTGGAGGAAGTGGACTAAGTGGACAAAGTTGACAAAGTGGAGGAAGTGGAGGGAGTGGAGGAAGTGGAGTTAGTGGACGAAGTGGACGAAATACTGGAAGTGGACGAAGTGGAGGAAGTGGAGGAAGTGGTAGAAGTGGACGAAGAGGAGGAAATGGAGGCAGCGGACGAAGTGGCGAAGTGGCGAAGTGGACGAAGTTGACGATGTGGAGGAAGTGGAGGAAGTGGACTAAGTGGACGAAGTTGACAAAGTGGAGTTAGTGGATGAAGTGGACAAAATGCTGGAAGTGGACGAAGTGGACAAAGTGGAGGAAGTGGAGGAAGTGGACGAAGAGGAGGAAATGGAGGAAGTGGACGAAGTGGCGAAGTGGACGAAGATGACGAAGTGGAGGAAGTGGAGGAAGTGGACTAAGTGGACGAAGTTGACAAAGTGGAGGAAGTGGAGGGAGGTGGAGTTAGTAGAGGAAGTAGACGAAGTTGACGAAGTAGACCAAGTGGAGGAAGTGGACGAAGTGGAGGAAGTGGAGGAAGTGGGGGAACTGGAGGAAGTGGAGTTAGTGGAGGAAGTGGACGAAGTTGACGAAGTCGACGAAATGGAGGAAGTGGACGAAGTTGACGAAATAGACGAAGTGGAGGAAGTGGAGGAAGTGGAGTTAGTGGAGGAAGTGGACGAAGTCGACGAAATGGAGGAAGTGGACGAAGTGGACGAAGTCGACGAAGTGAAGGAAGTGGAGGAATTGGAGGAAGTGGAGCAAGTGAAGGAAGTGAAAGAGGTGAAGGAAGCGGAAGAAGTGGCGAATTGGACGAAGTGGACAAAGCGGAGGAAGCGAAGGACGTGGAGGAATTGGAGGAAGTGGCGGAAGTGGACGAAGTTGACAAAGTTAACGAAGTAGACTAATTTGACGAAGATGACGAAGTGGAGGAAGTGGAAGAAGTGGAGGACGTGGAGGACGTGGACGAAGTGTACGAAGTGGACGAAGTGGAGGAAGTGGACGAAGTGGAGGAAGTGGACGAAGTGGAGGAAGTGGACGAAGTAGAGGAAGTGGCGAAGTGGATGAAGTTGACAACGTGGACGAAGTGGACGAATTGGACGAATTGGACGAAGTGGACAGAGTTGACGAAGTGGACGAAGTTGATTAAGTGGACGAAGTTGAAGAAGTGGATGAAGTGGACGAAGAGGAGGAAGTGGACGAAGTGGAGGAAGTGGAGGAAGTGGCGGAAGTGGAAAAAGTGGAGGAAGTGGAGGAAGTTGACGAAGTGGAGGAAGAAAGTGGAGGAAGTAGAGTTAGTGGAGGAAGTGGACGTAGTTGACGAAGTAGACGAAGTGGAGGAAGTGGACGAAGTTGACGAAGTGGAGGAAGTGGACGAAGTGGAGGAAGTGGAGGAAGTGGATTAAGTGAAGGAAGTGGAAGAAGTGTCGAAGTTGACGAAATGGACAAAGCGGAGGAAGAGGAGGAGGTGGAGGAAGTGGAGGAACTTGACGAAAAGGAAGAAGTGTAGAAAGTGGAGGAAGTGGCCGAAGTTGACGAAGTGGACGAAGATGACGAAGTGGAGGAAGTGAAAGAAATGGAGGACGTGGGGGATGTGGAGAAAGTGGATGAATTGGAGGAAGTGGATGAAGTGGAGGAAGTGGATGAAGTTGACAACGTGGACGAAGTGGACAAAGTTGACGAAGTGGACGAAGTTGACGAAGTGGACGAAGTTGACGAAGTGGACGAAGTTGAGGGAGTGGACGAAGTGGACAAAGTGTACGAAGCGGAGGAAGTGGAGGTAGCGGAGGAAGGGGACGAAGTGGAGGAAGTGGAGGAAGTGGCGTAAGTGGAAAAAGTGGAGGAAGTGGAGGAAGTTGATGAAGTGGAGGAAATGGACGAAGTGGAGAAGGCGGAGGAAGTGGAGGAAGTGGAGGAAGCGGAGGAAGTGGACGAAGTGGTGGAAGTGGAGGAAGTGGAGGAAGTGGAGGAAGTTGACGAAGTGGAGGAAGTGGTTGAAGTGGACTAAGTGGACGAAGTTGACAAAGTGGAGGAAGTGTAGGGAGTGGAGGAAGTGAAGGAAGTGGAGTTAGTGGAGGAAGTGGACGAAGTTGACGAAGTAGACGAAGTGGAGGAAGTGGAGGAAGTGGAGGAAGTGGACGAAGTGGACAAAGCGGAGGAGGTGGAGGAAGTGGACGAAGTTGACGAAGTGCATGAAGTTGACAAAGTGGACGAAGTGGAGGAAGTGCAGGAAGTGGAGGAAATGGACGAAGTGGACAAGGTGGAGGAAGTGGAGGAAGTGGAGGAAGCGGTGGAAGTGGAGGAAGCGGTGGAAGCGGAGGAAGCAGAGGAAGTGGGGGAAGTGGAGGAAGTGGAGGAAGTGGCGGAAGTGGAGGAACTGGAGGAAGTGGAGGAAATGGAGGAATTGGCCGAAGTGGATGAAGTGGAGGACGTTGACAAAGTGGAGGAAGTGGTGGAAGTGGACTTAGTGGACGAAGTCGACGAATTGGACGAAGTGGAGGAAGTGGAGGAAGTGGCGGAAGTGGACGAAGTGGACGAAGTGGACAAAGTTTAGGAAGTGGAGGAAGTTGACGAAGTGGAGGAAGTGGAGGAGGTGGAGGAAATGGACTAAGTGGAAGAAGTGGACGAAGTGGAGGATATGGAGGAAGTGGACGAAGTGGACGAAGGGGACGAAGTGGACGAAGTATACGAAGTGGACGAAGTGGACGAAGTGAACGAAGTGGATGAAGTGGACAAAGTGGACGAAGTTGACGATGTGGGCGAAGTGGAGGAAGCGGGCGAAGTTAGCGAAGTAGGCAAAGTGGACGAAGTTAACAAAGTGGAGGAAGTGGATGAAGTGGAGGAAGTGGACCAAGTGGAGGAAGGGGAGGAACTGGAGGAAGCGGAGGAAGTGGACGAAGTGGACCAAGTTAACGAAGTGGACAGAGTTGACGAAGTTGACGAAGTGGACGAAGTGATGGACGAACGCCCGAGGAGATGATGATAGAAACTGTGCGAGCACGATTCGGACTCCTCGAAGCTTCTCTGACGAGTGAAGACGCAGCGGAATGGAGAGGAAGCTCTAAATCGAGAGCTGACTCGAAGGAAACTGAGAGAAACGAAATCAATTGCAGAAAACCCTAAAATCATGAACGAACCCTAGAAAAGAGGGAAAACTCAAAATGAACCGATTAATCGATTCGAACTCAAGATTGAACGGTGGAAAAGGGTTTGATCGGAGCAAAGTAGGGTTTAGTCGGTGGAAATCGAAAACAAATGGTGAGAATGGCAGGAAAAGACAAGATGATGAAGAAACCCTAGGTTTAAATGTGGTCAAGAGATGCGGAGAGTGAAAAAGCAAATCTGAGAAGAAAATGTATGTGTAGAAGCTTACTGTGATGAAAGTAGAAGGCTCGCGAGGATGAGCTCTCGAGAGAGAAATGGACGCGTTCTGCAAGAGAGAATTGGCGAGAAATGAAGATTTGTTGATGTTGTATGCGAGACAAAAGAGGACGCGTGGCTGCTGAAGGATAGGCAGTTTGGAAGCTGATGTGAGGTGGCAGCGAAGAATGGAACGTGAGAGAAATAAGGTGGAGCACGGTGGAATTCAAGGAAAATGAAAATGGAGGCAGTGTGCAAGGAAGGTGGCTAGAGGGAGTCTTTGAACTCTCTGGCATATGACTTTCAAGAGAGAATTATTTTTGAATGTCAGAAAATCAAATTCTCATTAAGCTCAAAAGTACCAATACAAGAGAGGAGCTGGGTATTTATAGTAACCCATGCTCCTTAAGAGCTAAACTATGAAAGGTAAAAATACAAAAAGAGGACTACGTCAAGTACGATTCCATCATACCCTCCCTCTTAAAAAAAAGATTTGTCCTCAAATCTGACAATCGCCTTATGAAGAAGCTCCACACAATCTTTGGGAGCATGGCCATCTTGGAGTGACCTTATTCTTTTATATTCACTTTTTTCTTCCTCCTGGATCAAACACAAATCTTCAATAAACATCAAATATATTTTCAATTAATACCAATCCAAGAAAGAATTTTTCTATAAAAACAAGGAAATAAGGACTTCTAATATTTTGTCTAGTAGTCTTTGTAAATTTTAGAAGTCCAAATTCACTTTTGTCTTTGAGTTATTTCTTTCCTTAAAGATAAGAATAACCCAAGATATGAATTGTCATATTTTGAAAAGGTTTGCATGGAATATGAGATGACAATTTGTTTGAAAGAGAAGTTAAAAATTGAAAAGTAATCAATTATTGGAAAAGAATTAAAGGTTTGGAAACCTTCCCTTTTAGGTTCTATGGTCTTCGAAAGAATAGGATTTGCCAGGAACAATTTCTCCTTTTCTTTCTTCTCTCTTTCTTGCCTTTCTCTCTTTTCTTCTTTTCTCTCTTTTCTTTTCTTTCTTCTTCTTTTCTCTTCTCTTCTTCTCTTCTTCTCTCTTCTTCTCTTCTTAATTCCTCTCTTCTTCTCTCTTCTCTTTTCTCGTTTTCTTTTCTCTCTCTCCTCTTTTTCTTTCCTTTCTTCCTCTTCCTTTCTCTCAATCTCTCTTTCTCTTTTCTTATTCTTGAGCTCTTTAAGTCTTGCCCCAAATTCTAATTCTCTACGAAGAAACCCATGATCATTTAAACGCTCAAGAAATAATTTTCCATCATCAATGCAATCCCTAATTAGTTCTAGGTTTCTTTTAATGCTTGAAGGCACAAACTTTCTTCTCATGCAAGCTTTTAAATCATGCCAATTATATATGGAGGACTTTCTACCTTTCCTAACATGATATTGTCTTTCATCCCACCACTCACTTGCATGCTCTTCTAACTTAGAGAGATATATGCTAAGGATATAATATTCACTCTCTTCATAAAAACAAGGATTTATTTTATCAAATTCTTTTCCCAAGCTAGGTATGTTAATGCACCTATGTCTTTACCAAAAGATGGAAGATTCCTAGCTTGTTTGAACATTTCATCAACATTATCTAACCTAGAAGACCTATATGAACTATAAGAAGACATCTTTGTTTTTAAGAGTTTTCTTAATTTAAAGGGTTCAAAACTTTCACTTAGACAAGTCCCAGGTAAGAGAGGTGAGCTAAAGAGCTGCTTAAGTACCAAGTCTTACCTTGCCAGAAGTGTCTTAGGCTACTAACTAATTACCCCTTAAACTAAAATCACCTTTAGAAACAAAGTACACAACTCAAACAATCACAAACAATTAAACACTAAAAGACTAGACTCTTCGGACTCTAATGTGTGAAAAGGCTTAGAGTTTAATCCCTTTTAGCCTAATCACCCCTAAATGTGAACACAAAATCAAACAAACAAAACACTTCAGAAACCAGCGGACTCTAATGACCCCTACGAGATACACAAATCAAGTCAATGTTAAAGTCTACTCCTATGGTGAAGCTTGTAGCTTTGGCTAACAAGACACATTCACCTATCTAGCTATGCTAAAATTAAAGCAAGTTAAAGTTGCCAAGAGTTTGAAAGAGCACCAAGGACTCTTCCAAAGCACTTGGACTTTATAAAAGGCCCTTTTACAAAACAAAAGCTAAAGCTAACAGTAGGCTAACACAAGCCTATTACACATAAAAAAAGAGAAGAAAACAATTACAAAAGATTCAAACAGCTGCCACGGTCTGTTCCTGGTTCATCTACAGTCCACTTTTGATGCCAAATCCTTGTGCTAAAGAAAACACGTACACTGATGTTGCTTCTTGACAGCTTCTGGAATTAATGCTTTTGAATCTCCTAGCCAGTATAATCCTACAATCACAAATCACAAATGGAATCAATGTACCTTATCTACACACGGATATCAAGAGGATTAACTTCACACAATATAAAAGATTCTTCCCTTTTCTCCTAGTCTCTTGCACTTGATGCAACTATATAAATTTCTTTTGCTCTCAAATGACAAACTGCAATCAAATATTCACACTCAATTCAGCAGAGCAACCATCAATGCTATCAATTTCCAGCTAAGATAGAAACAGTTAAGCAATCCAGAGGTAAGAAAGTTAAGCAACTCCCCTAATTAAATGGTTGGTTTAGCTTGCTCTAAACTCTACTGAGATTCTGCTGCTGCTTAAAATTCTTGACTTCAAATATTTATCAACTCTGCACACAACAACACACCTATTCTACACTTTCTCCCTGCACTGATTTCAAATATGCACACAGAAATTACACCAATTCCAGCAAAATACACAAACATGGATATTAAACCAGATGCAAATGGGTGTAATTCAAGGCTGAAACCAAACTGATTAAACAATCATTCCAAATTAATCAAAACCTGATCAAACCAATGGACAAAAAAATTATATGATGTAATGCAGAAAATTCAGCTAAGATTAAACAATGAATTTAAACAGAATGGAAATCTGCACAAATAAATCTCAGCTGTTTAAGCTCTCAAATCATCACATTGAAATTCTGATATGCACTCATAGGCCAATGTACTCAATCTTCATCAGATTCAAAGATATGGATTTCAATCCTTAGTCCAACTGATTAAACAACCACCCCAAGCTAATCAAATCAATGGAGAAAGATTAACATGATGCAATGCAGAAATTGGCAGTTAAAACAGTGTTGATGCAGAAATGAATAAGCTCAAAACTAATTCAGAAATCAGTGGACCATGCTAATCAAATCAATGGACAAAGAGTAATGTGAGGCAAATCAGAAATTGGCAGTTTTAAAATAGTGTTGTTGCACTTCCAGAAATGCTCATAAAACAATCAGCACCTTATTTGCAATTCTTATGCATCTACCAAATTCCCATATGTCTTATCAAATAAGACTCAACATTCACATTCCAAACAATTAATATACCAATGATTTCAGTAAACAACTTAAAATCTAAAATGAATGCAACATAATGTAATAATCAGATTCAATGCAAGAAAACTTTCTCTCTTGGTCCAATGGGTTGCATTCCAACTTAATCAATCTCACTTTCCTGCACAAGTAAACCGTCAGCACACAGTTAAGTAAAACTGATTCTCTCATACAAATGTGCCAAGAAAGTGGGCTAAATCAGCCATACTAAGCTCACAGCACTGAGGTTTCTCTTTAAAAAGTTAAAGCACTCAAAACGGAAAGGTTTAGAAGGGAGATTCTCCCTTGGCAGTACAAAGCTGGAAAGTCTTTCAGACCACCACCACCTAAGATGCTACCAAGCACACAAACCTTCTTTCAAATTCCAAAAATCCAGAGTGTACAGCTTCTCATTTCAGAAAAGGCTAGGCTAAGCAGAGTAATGGACAATACAGGACAACCACCAACAATGTAGGCACCAGATAATGAAATTGACTCAAGATCAACTCTAGACCAGATTAATAGAAGCAACAAAAGCTCAATTATGAACAGCAGATCAGAGTTTACACTTATACTGAGACAAAACTAGAACATTCAACAATGACAAGCAAGAAACAAAGCTTTTGATCAAAGTAAGCACAACAAATAGAACCTAAGGAATAGAACTAGAACAGATTAGTAAAGCAAGAAAAGGGACTTAAGTTGAACCAATACTGAACAGATTTGATTTATAAATTGGCATACCAAACTGTTTGACATTGTGCCTCAGAGAAACTTGTTTTATCTTTCATATTTGATGTTCTGAATTAGAGGCAGCTATTGTGAATTGCACTAAGTCCTTCAACTCTTTTTTTTTTTAACTTGTAACAGTAGGATTAATCCTTAATTGCTTCAAATGTTATTAACTTACAGCTCTTGCTACAATCCATAATAGACTAAGATCAATGCAGTTTACAAATCAGCACTTTACTTGCATCAGATTAATGGTTCAACTTAATAAAAAGAAAACACATAATTGGTTTCATTGATAACTTTTGACTCTAGCATCAAATTTCACTCTTAACCAAAACTGTAGAAATTGAACTTGAATAACAAAACAACAAACACAAATGACTCTTGAATATGATTGAACTAGAAGCTTAGCAATGAACTAATACCAAGCAGAACAAACACACACTCAAAACATTAACACAGACTTCAAAGAAAAACCAGTTCGGTGTAGCTGGCCAAATAACAAATCTGCTAATTAATCAATGTGCAACTGAGCTAGGCTGAGCCTTTCATTGCTCACTTGGTATGCACTTGTTACTGATTAGGCAGAAACCAAGCAAAGCTATCATTAAACAGATTCAAGAACATGAGGTTCATTATCTCCACCACTGAAATCTGTCACCAAGCTCATTTATCCAAATATCATAGCTTATTTAAGGTGAACAGAACTTACTCAGTGCAAACAACACAAATGAATCACAAAACACAAGCATCAGCTAGTTAAACTCGAATTAAATTGACAATTAAAACAAAGCACAAGACTAGAACATGACAGAAATGTGATTTTCAAATTAAAAGACTCAAACAAATTGGATTCACCGAATAAAATGATAAAAAAAACATTGACTCAAGGCACAGACAAGCACAAAATCAGAAAATGAGTTCAACATCAAACCAGAAAACACCTGGAATTGATTCAATGAAGACACAAACCAGATCACAAGACAGTAATAGAAAATGATGAACAAATCAGAAATTGAACGAAACAAAACGCAAAAAATCAAAAAGAGATGAAACTATCAGACGATGACATGAAACAGAACGCGAATCAAATGAACAAAATATGAATTGGCCAAGACCGAATCGAAACAACTCAACTCGGACTCAAGCGAAAACAACGGGAAAACAGAGAACGCGAGACAAATTACCTCTGAAGCGTGCTCGAACCTGAGCTCTGAATACCACTTGATGGACGAACGCCCGAGGAGATGATGATAGAAACTGTGCGAGCACGATTCGGACTCCTCAAAGCTTCTCCGACCAGTGAAGACGCAGCGGAATGGAGAGGAAGCTCTAAATCGAGAGCTGACTCGAAGGAAACTGAGAGAAACGAAATCAATTGCAGAAAACCCTAAAATCATGAACGAACCCTAGAAAAGAGGGAAAACTCAAAATGAACCGATTAATCGATTCGAACTCAAGATTGAACGGTGGAAAAGGGTTTGATCGGAGTAAAGCAGGGTTTAGTCGGTGGAAATCGAAAACAAATGGTGAGAATGGCAGGAAAAGACAAGATGATGAAGAAACCCTAGGTTTAAATGTGGTCAGGAGACGCGGAGAGTGAAAATGCAAATCTGAGAAGAAAATGTATGTGTAGAAGCTTACTGTGATGAAAGTAGAAGGCTCGCGAGGATGAGCTCTCGAGAGAGAAATGGACGCGTTCTGCGAGAGAGAATTGGCGAGAAATGAAGATGTGTTGATGTTGTATGCGAGACAAAAGAGGACGCGTGGCTGCTGAAGGATAGGCAGTTTGGAAGCTGATGTGAGGTGGCAGCGAAGAATGGAACGTGAGAGAAATAAGGTGGAGCACGGTGGAATTCAAGGAAAATGAAAATGGAGGCAGTGTGCAAGGAAGGTGGCTAGAGGGAGTCTTTGGACTCTCTAGCATATGACTTTCAAGAGAGAATTATTTCTGAATGTCAGAAAATCAAATTCTCATTAAGCTCAAAAGTACCAATACAAGAGAGGAGCTGGGTATTTATAGTAACCCATGCTCCTTAAGAGATAAACTATGAAAGGTAAAAATACAAAAAGAGGACTACGTCAAGTACGATTCCATCACGAAGTGGAGGAGGTCGAGGAAGTGGACGAAGTGGAGGAAGTGGAGGAAGTTGACGAAGTGGACGAAGTTGACGTAATTGACGAAGTTGACGTAGTTGACGAAGTTAACGAAGTGGACGAAGTGCAGGAAGTAGACGAAGTGGAGGAAGTGGATGTTATTTGAAGAAGTGGACGAAGTTGACGAAGTGGAGGAAGTGGACGAAGTGGAGGAAGTGGACGAAGTGGAGAAAGGCGAGGAAGTGGAGGAAGTGGCGAAGTGGACGAAGTTGACGAAGGGGAGGAAGTGGATGTAGTGGACGAAGTTGATGGAGTGGACAAAGTGGACGAAGTGGCGAAGTGGACGAAGTGGACGAAGTTGACAAAGTGGACGAATTGGATGAAGCGGAGGAAGTAGACGAAGTGGACGCAGTGGCAAAGTGGCGAAGTGCACGAAGTAGACCAAGTGAACGAAGTGGACAAAGTTGACAAAGTGGACCAAGTGTAAGAGGTGGAGGAAGTGATCGAAGTGGAGAAAGAAGCAGACGAAATGGATCGAAGTGGAGGAAGTGGAGGAAGTGGACAAAGTGGAGGAAGTGGAGGAAGTGGAGGAACTGAAGCAAGTGGAGGAAGTTGACGAAGTGGAGGAAGTGGAGGAGGTCGAGGAAGTGGACTAAGTTAACGTAGTGGATAAAGTTGACGAAGTTGACGAAGTGGACGATGTTGACGAAGTGGACGAAGTGGACAAAGTGGATGAAGTGGCGAAGTGCACGAAGTGGACCAACTTAACGTAGTGGATAAAGTTGACGAAGTGGACGAAATTGATGAAGGGGACGAAGTTGACGAAGTGGCGGAAGTGGAGAAGGCGGAGGAAGTGGACGACGTGGACGAAATGGAGGAAGAAGTGGACGAAGTGGAGGAAGTGGAGGAAATGGACGAATTGGAGGAAGTTGACGAAATGGACGAAATGGAGGAAGTGGACTAAGTGGACGAAGTTGACGAAATGGAGGAAGTGGAGGAAGTGGAGGAAGAAGTGGACGAAGTTGACGAAGTAGACGAAGTTGACGAAATTGACGAAATTGACGAAGTTGACGAAGAGGAGAAAGTGAAGGAAGTGGACGAAGTAGAGGAAGTGGACGGAATTTAAAGAAGAAGAGGAAATTGACGACGTGGACGAAATTGACGAAGTGGAGGAAGTGGACGAAGTGGAGGAAGTGGAGGAAGTGGACGAAGTGGAGAAAATTGAGGAAGTGGAGGAAGTGGAGGAAGTGGCGAAGTGGACGAGGTTGACGAAGTGGACGAAGTGGAGGAAGCGTAGGAAGCGGAGGAAGTGGAGGTAGTGGACGAAGTGGACGAAGTTGACGGAATTGACGGAGTGGACGAAGTGGCGAAGTGGACGAAGTTGACGAAGTGGCGAAGTGGGAAAGTGGCAAAGTGCACGAAGTGGACCAAGATAACGAAGTGGACAAAGTTGTCGAAGTAGACGAAGTGGAGGAGGTGGAGGAAGTGGAGGAAGTCGACGAAGTGGAGGAAGAAGTGGAGGAAGTGGAGGAAGTGGAAGAAGTGGAGGAAGTTGAGGAAGCGGGCGAAGTGGGCGAAGTGGACGAAGTTGACGAAGTGGACGAAGTGGATTAAGTGGAGAAAATGGACGAAGTAGAGGAAGTGGAGGAAGCGGAAGAACTGGACGAAGTGGCGAAGTGGCGAAGTGCACGAAGTGGCAAAGTGCACGAAGTGGACCAAGTTAACGAAGTGGACAAAGTTGACGAAGTTGACGAAGTGGACGAAGTTGACGAAGTGGACGAAGTGGAGGAGGTGGAGGAAGTCGACGAAGTGGTGGAAGAAGTGGAGGAAGTGGACGAAGTGGAGGAAGTAGAGGAAGTGGACGAAGTTGACGAAGTGGTGGAACTGGACGAAGTTGACGAAGTGGAGGAAGTGGAGGAAGTTTAGCAAGTGGAGGAAGTGGGGCAAGTGCGGGAAGTGGGCGAAGTGGACGAAGTTGACGAAGTGGACGAAGTGGACGAAGTGGTCGAAGTGGACGAAGTGGACGAAATGGAAGAAGTGGACGAAGGGGACGAAGTGGAGGAAGTGGACGAAGTAGGCGAAGTGGAGGAAGTTGATGAAGTGGACGAAGTGGAGGAAATGGAGAAAGTTGAGGAATTGGAGGAAGTGGAGGAAGTGGACGAAGTTGGCGAAATTGACGAAGTGGAGGAAGTTGAGGAAGCGGAGGAAGTGGAGGAAGTGGACGAAGTTGACGGAGTGGAAGGAGTGGAGGAAGTGGCGAAGTGGACGAAGTGCAGGAAGTCGACGAAGTGGCGAAGTAGCGAAGTGGCAAACTGGCGAAGTGCACAAAGTGGACCAAGTTAACGAAGTGGACAAAGTTGACGAGGTGGACGAAGTTGGCGAAGTGGACGAAGTTGACGAAGTGGACGAAGTTGACGAAGTGGACGAAGTGGAGGAGGTGGAGGAAGCGGAGAGCATAGGAAGCGGAGGAAGCGGAGGAAGTGGAGGAAGTTGACGAAGTCTACGAAGTTGACAAAGTTGACGAACTGGACGAAGTGGACGAAGTTGAGGAAATTGACGAAGTTGATGAAGTTGACGAAGTAGAGGAAGTGGAGGAAGTGGACGAAGTGGACGAAGTGGACGAAGTGGACGAAGTGGTCGAAGTGGACGAAGTGGACGAAATGGAAGAAGTGGACGAAGGGGACGAAGTGAAGGAAGTGGACGAAGTAGGCGAAGTGGAGGAAGTTGATGAAGTGGACGAAGTGGAGGAAATGGAGAAAGTTGAGGAATTGGAGGAAGTGGACGAAGTTGGCGAAATTGACGAAGTGGAGGAAGTTGAGGAAGCGGAGGAAGTGGAGGAAGTGGACGAAGTTGACGGAGTGGAAGGAGTGGAGGAAGTGGCGAAGTGGACGAAGTGCAGGAAGTCGACGAAGTGGCGAAGTAGCGAAGTGGCAAACTGGCGAAGTGCACAAAGTGGACCAAGTTAACGAAGTGGACAAAGTTGACGAAGTTGACGAGGTGGACGAAGTTGGCGAAGTGGACGAAGTTGACGAAGTGGACGAAGTTGACGAAGTGGACGAAGTGGAGGAGGTGGAGGAAGCGGAGGAAGCGGAGAGCATTGGAAGCGGAGGAAGCGGAGGAAGTGGAGGAAGTTGACGAAGTTGACGAAGTCTACGAAGTTAACAAAGTTGACGAAGTTGACGAAGTGGACGAAGTTGAGGAAATTGACGAAGTTGATGAAGTTGACGAAGTAGAGGAAGTGGACGAAGTGGATGGAGTTTGTAGAAGTGTACGAAGTGGAGGAAGTGGACGAAGTGGAGGAAGTGGAGAAAGTGGACGAAGTGGGGAAAGTTGAGGAAGTGCAAGAAGTGGAGGAAGTGTCGAAGTGGACGAAGTTGACGAAGGGGAGGTAGTAAAGGCAGCGGAGGAAGTAGAGGAAGTGGAAAAAGTGGACGAAGTGGCGAAGTGGACGAAGTTGACGAAGTTGAGGAAGTGGATGAAGTGGAGGAAGTGGAGGAAGTGGTGAAGTGGCGAAGTGGACGGAGTGGACGAAGTGGTGGAAGTGGAGGAAGTGGGCGAAGTGGACGAAGTTGATGAACTTGAAGAAGTGGACGAAGTGGACCACGTGGACGAAGTTGACGAAATTGACGAAATTGACGAAGTGGAGAAAGTGGACGCAGTGGAGGAAGTGGAGGAAGTGAGGTAAGTTGAGGAAGTGGAGGAAGTGGCGAAGTGGATGATGGACAAATTTATGAACACCAAAATATGATGTCACAAACTTGTTTTTCAATTGGCAAGTGTGACCGAATCGTTCAAGTAATAAACTTGGTAAGACCAAGTATCGTTCTTCCCAAAGGACTCACGGCCTAGTTTAGTTGTGTGGTTTCTTGATTAGCTAAGACTTAAAGACGAAATATTTGGATTTTATATGCAAAAGACGAAAATTAAATATGTATGCATGAAGTTTTGATCAATGGCAAAAAGCAAAAGATAAACACTTTCAATGAAATTTATGTATGAATATGTTGTTGGGGGTCAATTTCATCTTATCCACTCTCATATATTTTAGGAATTCAACATTCAAATCATCATTGTTAATGCCACTCTCTAAAGTACCTTTCAAGAAGGCTTCTCCCTAATCACGAGTTCGTACAATTCCTAGCATTCCTGATGATCAGTTCATAAGTACAGGAGCTTAACGACAACCAATATAATATTGGGAGAAATTCCCCGGATCTAGACTTCCCCGTACGCGCCCGTATCGACAAAACCAATAATCATGCATCGAATGAGCTAAACAATGCAAGCATTACGCAAAGAGGAAAAACTCTAACTAATGATGAAAGAAAGTGTTTCGGTAGATATTTTTGGGACCGAGAGACTAACCTGCTGACGTGTCTGGGCCGCTCGCTCGCTTCCAAACTCCTGCTATTGGCCGATCGGTGTTGGCACAAACCGATCGGTCTCCTTCTTGACGAGGGAGGATGTACCTGCAAAAGGTACTCCGACGCCCAAGTTAGGCGTGTGATTTGAAGAGCCTCGGCTCTTGGTTGAATATTTAGTGAATGATTATCACTATTGAATATTTGAGAGTAACGTAAAGTAAATAATGCGTAAGTGGAACGTACCTGGCTTTTGGCCCTGGCTTTGTATTTATCATTTACCTCATGGATCTTGAGCCCAATAAAATATAAACAGAATAAGATATAAACAGATTACCTAAATATCCGGTTGGTTGTTTGTAACCGCTCGGTTAATATTTCATACTATACATTATGCCCCCCAAGTCCGAGTTAAGCGTTCGGCTTTAGCCGTGGTTAACTATAGGATTTATGAGTTTGAGGGAGGGTGTGTGTGTTGTAATGGTGAGCTTCTGCCGCTCTTGTCGGTGGGTGAAGAGAGTTCTTTTTAGAACTTTTTCCATGTAAAGACAAACCGAGGGCGTTTTACCGCTCGTCCTTCAACATGAACCGAGAGGGATTTACCTCTCGCCCTTCAAAATTATCCGAGAGGGATTGACCGCTCGTCCTTCAACATTAACCGAGCGGGATTTACCGCTCGCCCTTTCAACAGGAACCGAGAGGAGTTTTACCTCTCGGTCTTCGACAATAAGCGAGCGGGTTTTACCGCTCGACGATCGACGCTCGACGATCGACACTAACCGAGCTGGATTTACAGCTCGTCCTTCAACAGGAATCGAGAGGAGTTTACCTCTCGGTCTTCGACAATAAGCGAGCGGGTTTTACCGCTCGACGATCGACACTAACCGAGCTGGATTTACAGCTCGTCTTTCAACAGGAACCGAGAGGAGTTTACCTCTCGGTCTTCGACAATAAGCGAGCGGGTTTTACCACTCGACGATCGACGCTCGACGATCGACACTAACCGAGCTAGATTTACAGCTCGTCCTTCAACAGGAACCGAGAGGAGTTTACCTCTCGGTCTTCGACAATAAGCGAGAGGGTTTACCGCTCGACGATCACTAACCGAGCTGGATTTACAGCTCGTCCTTCAACAGGAACCGAGAGGAAGTTACCTCTCGGTCTTCGACATTTATCGAGAGGGTTTTACCTCTCGACCTTCGACATAAACCGAGCGGGATTTACCGCTCGTCCTTCAATAGGAACCGAGAGGAATTTACCTCTCG
The DNA here is from genome assembly GCA_027742785.1 of Vigna reflexopilosa. Lineage (NCBI taxonomy): Eukaryota > Viridiplantae > Streptophyta > Magnoliopsida > Fabales > Fabaceae > Vigna > Vigna reflexopilosa. The sequence continues at coordinate 19,164,151 of CM050920.1, forward strand.
GTCTTCGACATTTATCGAGAGGGTTTTACCTCTCGACCTTCGACATTACCCGAGCGGGATTTACCGCTCGTCCTTCAACAGGAACCGAGAGGAATTTACCTCTCGGTCTTCGACATTTATCGAGAGAGTTTTACCTCTCGACCTTCGACATAAACCGAGCGGGACTTACCGCTCGTCCTTCAATAGGAACCGAGAGGAATTTACCTCTCGGTCTTCGACATTTATCGAGAGGGTTTTACCTCTCGACCTTCGACATTACCCGAGCGGGATTTACCGCTCGTCCTTCAACAGGAACCAAGAGGAATTTACCTCTCGGTCTTCGACATTTATCGAGAGGGTTGTACCTCTCGACCTTCGACATTACCCGAGCGGGATTTACCGCTCGTCCTTCAACAGGAATCGAGAGGAATTTACCTCTCAGTCTTCGACATTTATCGAGAGGGTTTTACCTCTCGACCTTCGACATTACCCGAGCGGGATTTACCGCTCGTCCTTCAACAGGAACCGAGAGGAATTTACCTCTCGGTCTTCGACATTTATCGAGAGGGTTTTACCTCTCGACCTTCGACATAAACCGAGCGGGACTTACCGCTCGTCCTTCAATAGGAACCGAGAGGGATTTACCTCTCGGCTTTTGACATTAACCTAGCGGAATTTCCCGCTCGTCCTTCAACATGAACCGAGAGGGATTTACCTCTCGGCCTTCGACATTAACCGAGCGGAATTTACCGCTCGTCCTTCAACAGGAACCGAAAGGAATTTATCTCTCGGTCTTCAACTTTAACCTAGGACTTACCGTTCGTCTTTGAGAGGGCTTTACCTCTCTCCCGAGAGGGATTTACCGCTCGGTCTTCGACCTAGGAGTGCTTCCTAGGGAACGGGCTTTACCGTTCGGCTTTGAGAGGGTTTTACCTCTGTTTTGAGCTAGGATTGTTTCCTAGTGAACGGGATTTACCGTTCGTCTTTGAGAGGACTTTACCTCTCTCCCGAGGGGGATTTACCGCTCGGTCTTCGACCTAGGAGTGCTTCCTAGGGAACGGGCTTTACCGTTCGGCTTTGAGAGGGTTTTACCTCTGTTTTGAGCTAGGATTGTTTCCTAGTGAACGGGATTTACCGTTCGTCTTTGAGAGGACTTTACCTCTCTCCCGAGGGGGATTTACCGCTCGGTCTTCGACCTAGGAGTGCTTCCTAGGGAACGGGCTTTACCGTTCGGCTTTGAGAGGGCTTTACCTCTCTCCCGAGAGGGATTTACCGCTCGGTCTTGGACTTGATCGTTAATTATGAACTTTGCTGACAAAATTGGCAATCAGTGTTTGCAATAGGAGACTTCCCCTTCGTTAATTGAATTCCATGATACTTTAAGCATGAAGTCCGTTTATGACTAGATCTTAGTCTGCACTTGCATAGTTGATGGCGTGGATTTTGATATATATTTCTTCAAGATGTTGTCTTGCTAAAATTCTCATGATGATATATATTATGGTATATAACCGTATAATAAATGATTCGGTTACCAGATATTATGAATTGCACCGAATAAATAACATATATAATAAACACGGTATCAAAACCGTCTTGAGATTTTATAAGATTGCTGTTGATAGTTATCTCTAACACAATAATTTCTTTGACTATTTTAATCATACCAAAAATGTTTCGGTTATAATAATTAGATAACTATATTTATAGTTATATATTATATTATATATAATATATCATATATCACATAATATATTATGAATTATACTATATAAAATAGTTATTATAATATCTATCATTAATTAGACATTTTATGAAATATTCATATTTCAAAGAATACTTATCTTGTGGATGACGTCTCACGTAGAGATGCTGATTCACGTAGAGTGCTTCATAGGGAACGGGCTTTACCGTTCAGCTTTGTTGTTCCTCCATGCTCCTCGTGGTCACCGTTGGGTTTGCCGCTCGGCCCCACGGTGGGCGCCAAAATGTTTCGGTAGATATTTTTGGGACCGAGAGACTAACCTGCTGACGTGTCTGGGCCGCTCGCTCGCTTCCAAACTCCTGCTATTGGCCGATCGGTGTTGGCACAAACCGATCGGTCTCCTTCTTGACGAGGGAGGATGTACCTGCAAAAGGTACTCCGACGCCCAAGTTAGGCGTGTGATTTGAAGAGCCTCGGCTCTTGGTTGAATATTTAGTGAATGATTATCACTATTGAATATTTGAGAGTAACGTAAAGTAAATAATGCGTAAGTGGAACGTACCTGGCTTTTGGCCCTGGCTTTGTATTTATCATTTACCTCATGGATCTTGAGCCCAATAAAATATAAACAGAATAAGATATAAACAGATTACCTAAATATCCGGTTGGTTGTTTGTAACCGCTCGGTTAATATTTCATACTATACAGAAAGCATAAGTCTTAATTAAAAGATGTAAAAAACAGATTCCATATATGAGAGCTTCAAAAGATTACATTGATTCCCCAACAAACATACAGAGTTTAGTTCACCATATTCATGGTGAACCTAGATGAATTACAATGAAAGAATGAAAGATAAAACCCTAAAAAGGTGAAGAGGAAGCCTCAGCATCCAAGATCCTCCTTCAAAGGGGTGGAAGAGAAAGTGTTTGCTTCGTTCCAGCCAAAGATACAAACCCTCGGAAACCCTAAAGCTTATATATTATTCGTAAATTACAGAAAATTAGGTCCAAGCCCATTAAAGTGCCGCTCAGCGGTAAAATACCGCTCAGCGGTAAGTGCGTGTCACGTTTCTTCCCCTCAGCGGTCCTCCCGTGAGCTCCTGAGTGCCGCTCAGCGGTAAACTGCCGCTTAGCGGTGACTTCGGCTTTTCCTTTTGCACTTTTTGATGTCTTTTCTGATTCCATATCTCTCCTTCTTCACTTCTTTCACCAAATTCACCTTAAAACCTGCACAAAAACACTGAAATCAAGCATAAACTTGTCCAGCTCTCTTATTTCTGAAAATATGAAGAAAAGCATGATTTCAAGCTAGTTTCTAAGTATAAAGGTTGCTTTTAGTATCAATTTTAAGCATGAAAATAACAGTTTTTCAACTGTTATCACAACCCCAAACTTAGAACTTTGCTTGTCCTCAAGCAAACAAGATGTAACTCCATCTTCAACCAATTCATATGATGGTTCACTCATTCAAAAATCCTCCTTTTAGATAAGTAAAAACATCAATCAAACTTATGATCAAGATTTCAATCAAGATGTGCAAATGCTTTAGTGTTTCACAAAATCATTTAATATCCAACAAATGCTCTTTTTCATGAATGACCAATCAATTAAGCATGGATGTTCATGTGCTAATGGAATATTTCCTCACTAGGTAAAGTATTTCACTCAACACACAAGTGTATAAAAGGTAATCACTCATTCACTCTACTATCACAATGTCACCTGAATCAACTTTGCCTTTCATTTTACCACAATCAAAAACATTCACAAGCATGCATCATCACAAGGACTTTTCAATGGCTTATAATGTGGTTGGGCTAACAAGAAAATTGGTTTTTCTGGATCACAAAATCCTTGAGTTAAGAGAATCATAACAACACAATCATCTTATTCATTCCCAACTTTCTTTTGCCTTTGCATTGAGCTTTGCTTCTTTTTCTTTTCTTTTCTTTTTCTTTGCATATTCTTACTTTTTATCTCTTAGCTCAATGCTTTTCCTTTTTCATGTTTTCCCAACAACCCCAAACTTGAACATTTAACAATATCACACAAGATCTTCTACTTAACTCAAGGTAAAGATTTTCAATCAAGGGTTTCAGTGTATGTTCAAGGCTAAGGGTTCAAAAGGATAGAACACAAAGTGTTCTCTTTTAGTGGGCTAATTTTACGAATTTGGCCAATAAAAAGGTTTCCAACAAACGGCCTTGATCATATGATGCAAAACAAGCAATTGATTCAATCATAGAAAACCTGCGCAAAATCATTCATGCTTTCAAAGTAATAGCATTCAACAATAACAACTCTGGAGCTCAAAACCTCACATATAAGCTCATTCACATTTGACATACACATCCTGCTTAATTTCACAATCACAATCATGATATCCTGCATTTGTTCACAAAGCTTGTGAATCACCTGTATAAGCATTTTAATGTGCACATCATCTCAACATCAATTAATCATAAGCATCATTCAGCATTACTTATCACACAATCACAGTTAATAGCAAACCATCATAACAAACCAGGTGTTCTATACAGTACATCAAACCCTAATCTAAAAACAAAAACAATTAAGTTCAGAAAACTTAAACCACAAAAGCATAATCATATGATAGCATTTATCAGTAAATGCTATCTCAGCTCCTCATCAGTCTGAGCTGTCCTCTGTATCTTCCTCTTCCTCCTCATCTTCATCATCTTCAAATGCATCATCATCATCAGCTTCATCTTCTTCCATCTCTCTAGCTGAAGCTTCAGCTGCTCCAGCTCCTCCTCCATGCACTGGTTCCTCTGGCCAAGCTACCACATTATGGAATTCATCCATAGTCCACCTGTGGGCTGGAGGTGTATCATACATCCCCACAATCATCTCAGTCGTAGCCACCTGCCCTCTGTGAATGGACTGCAACTGAGCACCTATAAGAGACATATACATGTCCCTCATCTGGAATGGTTCTGCTTCATGTGTATCAGCAGATGTCTGGCTCTGTGCTGGCCCTCTCTCTCTACGAGCCCGGCGTGGTGGAACTGGCTGAGCTGCATCCTCACCTCCACAGTACTGTCTGTAATAGGCCTCATCAATAGCTTTTCTTGGCCTCTCAAATGGTGGAGCAGAAGTGTCCACCCCAGCTATCTTGCAAAGATGCGTGATCAAAGAGGGATGTCCTAGTGGTGCTTTGTTGTTTGAAGTATTGGCGCACACACTAATCTCATCAGCTATCACCTGCCCAATATTAACATTCAAGTTTCTGATAGCACAGTAGATGAAGAATGCCCTGCTGAGAGTAATATCTGACACATGTGAACATGGCTGAATGTTGGCATGAGAAAACGCCATCCAATACTTTGCAAGAGGAGTCAAATCTGTCCTCCTAATGTTAACCACTGAGCCAGATCGATTCCTTTGGAAATGTCCTCCAGGTATACACAATACTCTCTCCACATCCTCATAATCAGCACCTTCCTCCATGCACAGAGCAAACTGGCACTGCTCACCAGCCCATACAGTGTCCAGGAAGTTATTAATAGAATCAGGATCATACCTGATAGCATGGCCTCTGACATAGCCCAAATAATTCTCAGCTGGATAATCACCAATCTTCTTTGCATTGGTGTAAAATTCCTTTACCACAGCTATGTTGGCAGGTGCAGGATAAGTGGCTAGCTTTCCCCAGTCATTCCCTAACACTTGCTCTCCAAATTGAGGAGCAAAGTTAGGTATCATTCCAACCTTTCTCTCCATCAGAAGTCTCCTGTCCTGAACCACTTTAAAGTGCTTCTCATGTTTCCTAGAGAGGAACCTGCTAGAGTGGGGTTGCTTTGGTTCCTTTTCCTTTCTCTTGGTTGCCATGGTTTTCAATCTTTTTCCTGAAGAGGATGCCATTCCTAAATTCAAAACACAAATACAAAACCACAGAACATGATGTTAATCATTAGTAAAACACAGAACACAACTCCTTTCGAAGCTAAACCACCGCTGAGGGCCAGAATTTCCCCTCAGCGCCACCAGTGCCACATTCCAACACGCAAAAATTCAGAAAAACCAAATCTGGCAGAGTGCCGCTCAGCGGCAGTTTACCCCTCAGCGGTAACTCTGCAGATTTTTGAAAACCTTGTTTAAAGCTGTCCTAACTCCACCCAAATGCAATTTTCAGTTTTCCAGGTCATAATCATGCAGTTTAATCGGTTCAAACATCAAATATATCATCAAATCATGCATAGAAATCAAAACCCCTAAATATTCATGCTTTGACAATCACATTCAAATTCAAAAACCCTAGAATGAACAAAATGCATTTTACTTACTTGGGTGAAGATACTAGATGCAATGAGAATGCTTCCAAGCTAGAATGCTCTATTCCAACCCCAAACTTTGATGGAACACTAGTGAGCAAGTGAGTGGAAGAAAAATTTTCAAGAGGAAAGAATGAAAAGATGTGGAAAACCTTGGAAAAGGTATGTGGAAGTGTTTGTGCAGAGAAGAGCCTGGATAGAAAACCTAAAACGCAGCTTGGGGTATAAAAATACCCTAATGGGCTCGGGTCTCGCTAAGGGGAAACTAAAGCCCATCTGCGAGAGTACCGCTCAGCGGTAACTTGCCGCTCAGCGGCACTTTCGTGATGTGCTCTTCTCCTTCTTTTCTTAACCTACGTGCCTCCCATACATGCCCCTCACTGGTTCCCTGCAATTCAATGTTTAAAATGCTTATGCAAACCCTAACTAAAATAAACAAACAGAAATATTCAATCAACTGGGTTGCCTCCCAGGTAGCGCTTGTTTAACGTCACGAGCCTGACCCAAAATCCACCAACACCCATCAGTAGGTGCAAAATTTTCTTACCAACACCCATCAGTAGGTGTTACAAACATAGTATCCTTCAGTAGATACTTAACCACCTAGCATCCTTCAGTAGATGCTATCTCCAACAAAATAATTACAAAAATAATGTTCACAAATTAAAAATTACAAAACCAAATCAAAAGTCTTTAAATCCACTGGGTTGCCTCCCAGCAAGCGCTCTTTTAACGTCATTAGCTTGACCCAATAAAGTTCAAGTTCCATCTTCTTTATAGTTGATGTTGTCATTCCACCAACTCCTCAGCTGTTTCCTCTGAACTGTCTTAGTTCTTCTAGAATATGGAGACTCTATCTCTATCATCTCCTTCTCTTTAAAGCCCTTCACAACCCACAACTTGTTCTTGATTCTTACAGGTGTGCCAAGTTGGAGTCTTCTTTTCTCCCAGTCACTAGGAATTTCTTCTCCTCTTCCAGTCTCTTCTTCCTTGGGTACCTGAAACAACAAACAATGGTTACCTGCAACCTTGAGATTTTCATCTTTATGGCTAGTCATGGGTGCATCTCGAAATGCAGCTTTATAACTAGCCTCTTCCTCCTTTGCTTGCGTCTCATCTTTGAAGACGTCTACCACCACTCTCTCCTCTCTGTCCTGGAGCACCACTATACCTTCATTTACATCAATGATAGCCCTGGCCGTTTTCATAAACGGTCTTCCAAGTATGATAGGTATCTTCTCTGTCTCCATCTTCATCACCACAAAGTCTGCCAAGAACTGAAGTTTGCCAACACAAACTATAATGTCCTCTACAATCCCACATGGCTCCTTTGAAGATCCATCGGCCATTACTATTTTAACCTTTGAAGGTTTCACTTTAACATTGCCGATTTGCTCCAATAAAGAGTAAGGTATCAAGTTAACACTTGAACCTAAATCAAGGAGAGCTTTCTTCACCTTTTTCTTCCCTATGGTACAAGGGATAGAAAAACTACCTGGATCTAATGCTTTAGGAGGGAATGGCTCTTTTATAACAGTTATACATTTCTTTGCTTCATCACCTCTACGTCTCTTCTTTGTAGAGATGTTCTCATCAGATTTTGTGTAAACTGTGATTTTCTGTAGAATCTGCTCCCAAGGTGCATCATTATCCAACATCTTGAATAATTCTGTGAAATCCAATTGTTTCTCTTGATTTATTGGAAAAGGAAAAGTATTTTCGCTCTCTATTTCTCTTCTTTCTTCTGTTTCTCCTCCTTCTAACTCAATTATCTCTTCATTCACACTCTTTACCACCTTGCACTCTTCTCTGGGGTTAACCTCAGTATTAGCCCCAAAATTTCTATTTGGCCTTTCTTCCAATTGCTTGGTAATCTGACCCATTTGAATCTCCAAATTCTTTATAGCAGCTTCAGTGCTCTTTTGAGAAGATTCAGTTTTCTGTATGAATTGCTGAAGAGTTTCTTCCAACCTTGTTGATCTTTCATTAAGCATAGATAACTGTTGCCAAAAGGTTGGTTGCTGCTGGTGCTTATTATATTGACTAGCTTGCCCAGTTTGTCCTTGACCAATGCTTGGGTGTGGTTTCCACCCTTGATTGTAATTCCCTTGACGGTATGGAAATTGATTGGCCATGAAATTAACGTCCTCTACAGCTTCAACTGGAAAGGCACATTGACCATTGATATGGTCACCTCCACATAATTCGCACAACTGGGTTTGTACCTGTGCAGCAGTTTTCAACTCTTTAGGTAATTGTGCAAGAGTTTTAGTCAGAGTCTCCAGCTGTTGAGTTAGAATTTTATTTTGAGCTAGCAAGGCATCATGTGTCTGTAATTGGAGAACCCCTTTTTGTTGCATAGGAGCTCCTCTCTCACTGTGCAGCTCATTATCACTAGTAGCCATGTTTTCTATAATTTCTGTGGCTTCCTCTGGAGTTTTCCATTTAATATTGCCTCCTGCTGAGGCGTCCAGCATCATCTTGGTTTGTGAACCAAGCCCTCCAAGGAAAGTTAAGACTACTTCCTGTTCTTCAAAGCCATGCGTGGGTGTTTTTCTTAGTAGACTTTTGTATCTATCCCATGCATGCCCTAGTGATTCTTCCATGCCCTGCTTAAATGAAGATATCTCTTGCTTGCCTTTTGTCACCTTTGATTGTGGAAAGTACTTGTTCAAAAACTTTGTTACCACTGCTTCCCACTCTGTGAAACTTCCTTCTGGGAAAGAATTCAACCAAAGCTTAGCATTGCCTCCCAATGAGAAAGGAAACAAACTAAGTTTGATCGCTTCATCTGGCACCCCATTAATTTTGACTGTGTTGCAAATTTCATTGAATGTAGTAAGGTGCTCATATGGGCTTTCATGAGATAACCCATTAAATTGGTTACTTTTCACCAGTTGGATCAGTGCTGGTTTGACCTCCATCTTGGCTGCATTGACTCTAGGTCTAGCTATGCTGTTAAAGTGCTGAGGTCCAGCTATATTGGTGTAATCAGCAAGAGTTCTTCTGATATTATTGTTCTCCATATTTTCTGTGCTATTGTCAGAACCTTGTGGTGATGGTTGCAACAGAGTTTCCGGAGGAGGAAAAAGTTCTCTAGATGTTCTGATTCTTCTCCTCCGTCTACTGTCTTCTAATCCTTCAAGCAGAGGTTCTGTTGTTTTCTTGCTCCTAGTTCGAATAGCCTCCTGCATACACAAGAACACAAAACCCTAGAAAAGATTTGGTTAGCACAAAAAGATATAAGAAAAGATATAAGATTCAGAAAATAAAAACAGAAAACAGAAAAACAGAAAACAGAAAAATAAAATAAAATCAAATAAAATACAAACTGAAAAAATATAAACAGAAAAATAAAATAAAATAAAAAAAATTCGAAATTTAAATTAAAAATAAAATAAAAAAAAATAAGTCAAAGATAATCAATAATCACACAAATTAACCAGTTAAACCACGAATCCCCGGCAACGGCGCCAAAAACTTAATGGACAAATTTATGAACACCAAAATATGATGTCACAAACTTGTTTTTCAATCGGCAAGTATGACCGAATCGTTCAAGTAATAAACTTGGTAAGACCAAGTATCGTTCTTCCCAAAGGACTCACGGCCTAGTTTAGTTGTGTGGTTTATTGATTAGCTAAGACTTAAAGACGAAATATTTAGATTTTTATATGCAAAAGACGAAAATTAAATATGTATGCATGAAGTTTTGATCAATGGCAAAAAGCAAAAGATAAACACTTTCAATGAAATATATGTATGAATATGTTGTTGGGGGTCAATTTCATCTTATCCACTCTCATATATTTTAGGAATTCAACACTCAAATCATCATTGTTAATGCCACTCTCTAAAGTACCTTTCAAGAAGGCTTCTCCCTAATCACGAGTTCATACAATTCCTAGCATTCCTAATGATCAGTTCATAAGTACAGGAGCTTAACGACAACCAATATAATATTGGGAGAAATTCCCCGGATCTAGACTTCCCCGTACGCGCCCGTATCGACAAAACCAATAATCATGCATCGAATGAGTTAAACAATGCAAGCATTACGCAAAGAGGAAAAACCCTAACTAATGATGAAAGAAAGCATAAGTCTTAATTAAAAGATGTAAAAAACAGATTCCATATATGAGAGCTTCAAAAGATTACATTGATTTCCCAACAAACATACAGAGTTTAGTTCACCATATTCATGGTGAACCTAGATGAATTACAATGAAAGAATGAAAGATAAAACCCTAAAAAGGTGAAGAGGAAGCCTCAGCATCCAAGATCCTCCTTCAAAGGGATGGAAGAGAAAGTGTTTGTTTCGTTCCAGCCAAAGATACAAACCCTCGGAAACCCTAAAGCTTATATATTATTCGTAAATTACAGAAAATTAGGTCCAAGCCCATTAAAGTGCCGCTCAACGGTAAAATACAGCTCAGCGGTAAGTGCGTGTCACGTTTCTTCCCCTCAGCGGTCATTTTGCCCCTCAGCGGTCCTCCCGTGAGCTCCTGAGTGCCGCTCAGCGGTAAACTGCCGCTGAGCGGTGACTTCGGCTTCTCCTTTTGCACTTTTTGATGTCTTTTCTGATTCCATATCTCTCCTTCTTCACTTCTTTCACCAAATTCACCTTAAAACCTGCACAAAAACACTGAAATCAAGCATAAACCTATCCAGCTCTCTTATTTCTGAAAATATGAAGAAAAGCATGATTTCAAGCTAGTTTCTAAGTATAAAGGTTGCTTTTAGTATCAATTTTAAGCATGAAAATAACAGTTTTTCAACTAT
>CM050920.1:19175013-19219227 GCA_027742785.1 Vigna reflexopilosa
ACTTCGTCCACTTTCTCCACTTCGTCCACTTCCTCCACTTCGACAACTTGGTCCACTTCCTCCACTACCTCCATTTCCTCCACTTCCTCCACTTCATCCACTTCCTTCACTTCCTCCACTTCGTCCACTTCGTCAACTTCGTCCACTTCGTCCACTTCCTCCACTTCGTCAACTTCGTCCACTTCGCCCACTTCGTCCACTTCGCCCACTTCGCCCACCTCCACCACTTCGTCCACTTCGTCCTTTTCGTCCACTTCGTCCACTTTGTAACCTTCCTCCACTTCCTCCACTTCCTCCACTTCATCCACTTCCTCCACTTCCTCCACTTCCTCCACTCCCTCCACTCCCTCCACTTCGTTCACTTCGTCCACTTCTTCAACTTCTTCCACTTCGTCTACTTCTTCAACTTCGTCCACTTCGTCAACTTCCTCCACTTCGTCTACTTTGTCAAATTCGTCCACTTCCTCCACTTCCTCCACTTCGTCCACTTCGTTTACCTCCTCCACTTCGTCCAGTTCTTCAACTTCGTCAACTTGGTCCACTTCGACCACTTCCTCCACTTCCTCCACTTCTTCTACTTCAACTACTTTCCTCTTCTTCTTCTTCTTCCTCTTCTTCTTCTTCTTCTTCTTCTTCTTCTTCTTCATCTTCCACTTCGTCCACTTCGTCCAATTCGTCCAGTTCGTCTACTTCGACAACTTCGTCCACTTGGTCCACTTCCTCCACTTCTTCCACTCGCTCCACTCGCTCCAATTTCTCTACTTGCTCACTTCCGCTACTTCCTCCACTTACTCCACTTCATTCACTTTGTCCAAGTCGTCCACTTTGTCAACATCGTCCACGTTGTCGATTTCGTCGACAAAACGTCGTCCACTCCGTCCACCTCTTCTTCTTCTTCTTCTTCTTCTTCTTCTTTTTCTTCTTCTTCGACTTCAACCACTTCGTCCAATTCGTTCAATTCATTGTCTTCGTCCACTTCGTCAACTTCCTCCACTTCCACCACTTCGTCCATTTCCTCCACTTCCTTCACCTCGTCAACTCCCTCCACTTCCTCCACTTCTTCCACTTCCTCCACTTCGTCCGCTTCGTCGACTTCGTCCACCTCGTCCACTTCGTCCACTGCATCCACTCCGTCCACTCCATCCACTTCGTCGACTTCGTGCACTTCCTCCACTTCCTCCACTTCGTCAACTTGGTCATCTTCGACACTTTGCCTCTTCGTCCACTTGGTGCACTTCCTCCACTTCATCCACTTTGTCCACTTCATCAACTTCGTTCACTTCGTCAACTTCGTCCTCCTCGTCCACTTCGTCCACTTCCTCTACTTCCTCCACTTCCTCCGCTTCGTCAACTTCGTCCACTTCGTCCAATTCGTCCACTTCCCCCACTACCTCCTCTTCCTCCGCTTCCTCCGATTACTCAACTTCGTCCACTTCGCCACTTCCTCCGATTCCTCCACTTCCTCCACTTCGTCAACTTCCTCTACTTCGTCAACTTTGTCAACTTTGTCAACTTCGTCCACTTCGACCACTTCGTCCACTTTGTCAACTTCGTCCACTTCGTCCACTTCCTCCACTTCCTCCACTTCGTCCACTTCGTCAACTTCTTCAACTTCGTCAACTTTGTCCACTTCGTCCACTTCCTCCACTTCCTCCACTTCCTCCACTTCCTTAACTTCCTCCACTTCCTCCACTTCTTCTACTTCTACTTCTTCTCTTCTTCTTCATCTTCTACTTTGTCCACTTCGTCCACTTCGTCAACTTCGTCCACTTACTCCACTTACTCCGCTTCCTCCGCTTCCTTCGCTTCGTCTACTTAGCCACTTCGTCCACTTTGTCAACTTCGTCCACTTCGTCCACTTCCTCCACTCTGTCCACTTCGTCAACTTCGTCCACTTCGTCCACTTCCTCCTTTCCTCCACTTCGTTCACTTTGTCCACTTCTTCCACTTCGTCCATTTCGTCAACTTCGTCCATTTCCTCCACTTCCTCCACTTCCTCCACTTCCTTCACTTCCTCCACTTCCTCCACTTCTTCTACTTCAATTTCTTCTTCTTCTTCTTCTTCTTCTTCTTCTTCATCTTCATCTTCCACTTCTTCCACTTCGTCCAATTCGTCCACTTCTTCTACTTCAATTTCTTCTTCTCTTCTCTCTTCTCTCTTCTTCTTCTACTTCTTCTTCTTCTTCTTCCTTCTTATCGTCCACTTCGTCCAATTCGTCCAATTCATCCAATTCGTCTACTTCGACAACTTCGTCCACATCGTCAACTTCGTCCACTTCTTCTACTTCTTCTCTTCTTCTTCTTCTTCTCTCTTTTCGACTTCAACCACTTTGTCAAGTTCGTTCAATTCATGGACTTCGTCCACTTCGTCCACTTTCTCTACTCCCTCCACTCCCTCCACTTCCTCCATTTCCTCCACTTCGTCCACTCCGTCCACTTCCTCAACTTCCTCCACTTCCTTCACTTCCTCCACTTCCTCCAGTTCATCCACTTCGTCCACTTCGTCAAATTCGTCCACCTCGTCCAGTTCCTCGACTTCGTCAACTTGGTCAACTTCGTCCACTTCGCCCACTTCGCCCACTTCCTCCAGTTCCTCCACTTCGTCAACTTCCTGCACTTCCTCCACTTCCTTGATTTCATCGACTTTGTCAACTTCCTCCACTTCCTCCACTTCGACAACTTCCTCCACATTGTCAACTTTGTCAACTTCGTCAACTTCGTCAACTTCGTCAACTTCGTCCACTTCCTCCACTTCCTCCACTTCGTCCACTTCATAGACTTCTTCAACTTCGTCACCTTTGTCCTCTTCGTCCACTTCGTCCACTTCCTCAACTTCCTCCACTTCTTCTACTTCTACTTCTTCTTCTTCTTCTTCTTCTTCTTCATCTTCCACTTTGTCCACTTCGTCCAATTCGTTCAATTCGTCTAGTTCGACAACTTCGTCCACTTGGTCAACTTCCTCCACTTCCTGCACCTGCTCCACTCCCTCCACTTTCTCCACTTGGTCCAATTTCGCCACTTCCTCCACTTCGTCCAATTCGTCCAATTCGTCTACTTCGAGAACTTCGTCCACTTGCTCCACTTCCTGCACTTGGTCCACTTGGTCCACTTTGTCCACTTTGTCGACTTCGTCCACTTCCTCAACTTCCTCCACTTCTTCTACTTCTACTTCTTCTTCTTCTTCTTCTTCTTCTTCATCTTCCACTTTGTGCACTTCGTCCACTTCGTCCAATTCGTCTACTTCGACAACTTCGTCCACTTGGTCCACTTCCTCCACTTCCTGCACTTGCTCCACTCCCTCCACTTTCTCCACTTGGTCCAATTTCGCCACTTCCTACACTTCGTCCACTTCGTCCAATTCCTCCAATTCGTCTACTTCGAGAACTTCGTCCACTTGGTCCACTTCCTGCACTTCGTCCACTTGGTCCACTTTGTCCACTTCGTCCACTTCCTCCACTTCCTCAACTTCCTCCACTTCTTCTACTTCTACTACTTCTTCTTCTTCTTCTTCTTCTTCATCTTCCACTTTGTGCACTTCGTCCACTTCGTCCAATTCGTCCAATTCGTCTACTTCTACTTCTTCTTCTTCTTCTTCTTCATCTTCCACTTTGTGCACTTTATCCACTTCGTCCAATTCGTCCAATTTGTCTACATCATGCACTTGCTCCACTCCCTCCACTTTCTCCACTTGGTCCAATTTCGCCAATTCCTCCTCTTCGTCCACTTCATCCACTTCGTCCACTTCATCCACTTCGTCCACTTCGTCCAATTCGTCCAATTCGTCCAATTCATCTACTTCATGCACTTGCTACACTCCCTCCACTTTCCCCACTTGGTCCAATTTCGCCAATTCCTCCACTTCGTCCACTTCCTCCACTTCGTCCACTTCATCTACGTCGTCCACTTCGTCCACTTCGTCAACTTCGTCAACTTTGTCCACTTCGTCCACTTCGTCCACTACGTCCACTTCCTCCAATTCCTCCACTTCTTCTACTTCTACTTCTTCTTCTTCTTCTTCTTCAACTTTCTCCACTTCGTCTCCTTCGTCAAATTCGTCCAATTCGTCTACTTCGACAACTTCGTCCACTTGGTCCAATTTTGCCACTTCCTCCACTTCGTCCAGTTCGTCCAATTCGCCTACTTCGCGAACTTCGTCCACTTGGTCCACTTCCTCCACTTCCACCACTCGCTCAACTTTCTCCACTTGCTCCACTTCCGCCACTTCCTCCACTTCCTCCACTTCATCCACTTCCTCCACTTCGCCACTTCCTCCACTTCGTCCACTTCCTCCACTTCGTCCACTTCCTCCAGTTCGTCCACTTTGTCAACTTCGTCCACTTTCTCTACTCCATCCACTTCCTCCACTTCCTCCACTTCCTCCACTTCCTCCACTCCGTCCACTCCGTCCACTTCCTCCACTTCCTCCACATCCTTCACTTCCTCCACTTCGTCCACTTCGTCCACTTCATCAAATTTGTCCACTTCGTCAACTTCGTCCACTTCCTCCACTTCGTCAACTTCGTCCACTTAGCCCAGGTCGGCCACTTCCTCTACTTCCTCCACTTCCTCCACTTCGTCAACTTCCTGCACTTCCTTCACTTCCTCCATTTCCTCCACTTCCTCCACTTCCTCCATTTCCCCCACTTCCTCCACTTCGTCAACTTTGTGAACTTCGTCAACTTCATCCACTTCGTCAACTTCATCCACTTCGTCTATTTCCTCCACTTCGTCCACTTCCTTCACTTCGTCCACTTCGTGAACTTCGTCCACTTCGTCCACCTCGTCCACCTCGTCTACCTCGTCCACCTCGTCCACCTCGTCCACCTCGTCCACCTCGTCCACCTCGTCCACCTCGTCCACCTCGTCCACCTCGTCCACCTCGTCAACTTATATACTTTGTCAACTTTGTCAACTTCGTCAACTTCCTCCACTTCCTCAACTTCCTCCACTTCCTCCACTTCTTCTACTTCAATTTCTTCCTCCACTTCCTCCACTTCTTCTACTTCAATTTCTTCTTCTTCTTCTTCTTCTTCTTCTTCTTCTTCTTCTTCATCTTCCACTTCTTCCACTTCGTCCAATTCGTCCAATTCATCCAATTCGTCTACTTCGACAACTTCGTCCACATCGTCCACTTCGTCAACTTCGTCCACTCCGTCCACTTCTTCTACTTCTTCTTCTTCTTCTTCTTCTTTTCGACTTCAACCACTTCGTCAAGTTCGTTCAATTCATGGACTTCGTCCACTTCGTCCACTTCGTCAACTTCGTCCACTTTCTCTACTCCCTCCACTTCCTCCATTTCCTCCACTTTGTCCACTCCGTCCACTTCCTCCACTTCCTCCACTTCCTTCACTTCCTCCACTTCCTCCACTTCCTCCACTTCCTCTAGTTCATCCACTTCGTGCACTTCGTCAAATTCGCCAACCTCGTCCAGTTCCTCGACTTCGTCAACTTCGTCCACTTCGCTCACTTCGGCCACTTCGCCCACTTCCTCCACGTCCTCCACTTCGTCAACTTCCTGCACTTCTTCCACTTCCTTGATTTCATCGACTTTGTCAACTTCCTCCACTTCGACAAATTCCTCCACTTTGTCAACTTTTTCAACTTCGTCAACTTCGTCCACTTCCTCCACTTCGTCCACTTCGTCCACTTCGTCAACTTCTTCAACTTCGTCAACTTTGTCCTCTTCGTCCACTTCGTCCAATTCGTTCAATTCGTCTAGTTCGACAACTTCGTCCACTTAGTCCACTTCCTCCACTTCCTGCACTTGCTCTACTCCCTCCACTTTCTCCACTTGGTCCAATTTCGCCAATTCCTCCACTTCCTCCACTTCCTCCACTCCGTCCACTCCGTCCACTTCCTCCACTTCCTCCACTTCGTCCACTTCACCAAATTTGTCCACTTCGTCAACTTCGTCAACTTCATCCACTAAGCCCAGGTCGGCCACTTCCTCCACTTCCTCCACTTCGTCAACTTCCTGCACTTCTTGCACTTCCTCCACTTCCTCCACTTCCTCCATTTCCTCCACTTCCTCCACTTCGTCAACTTTTGAACTTCGTCAACTTCATCCACTTTGTCTATTTCCTCCACTTCGTCGACTTCGTCCACTTCCTTCACTTCGTCCACTTCGTGAACTTTGTCCACTTCGTCCACCTCGTCCACCTCGTCCACCTCGTCAACTTTGTCAACTTTGTCAACTTCGTCAACTTCCTCCACTTCCTCAACTTCCTCCACTTCCTCCACTTCCTCCACTTCCTCCACTTCCTCCACTTCCTCCACTTCCTCCACTTCTTCTACTTCAATTTCTTCTTCTTCTTCTTCTTCTTCTTCTTCATCTTCCACTTCATCCAATTCGTCTACTTCGACAACTTCGTCCACATCGTCGACTTCGTCCACTCCGTCCACTTCTTCTACTTCTTCTTCTTCTTCTTCTTTTTCGACTTCACCACTTCGTCAAGTTCGTTCAATTCATGGACTTCGTCCACTTCGTCAACTTCGTCCACTTCGTCAACTTCGTCCACTTCGTCCACTTTCTCTACTCCTCCACTTCCTCCACTTCCTCCATTTCCTCCACTTTGTCCACTCTGTCCACTTCCTCCACTTCCTCCACTTCCTTCACTTCCTCCACTTCCTCCACTTCCTCCAGTTCATCCACTTCGTCAAATTCGTCCACCTCGTCCAGTTCCTGGACTTCGTCAACTTCAACAACTTCGTCCACTTTGCCTACTTCGGCCACTTCGCCCACTTCCTCCACTTCGTCAACTTCCTGCACTTCCTGCACTTCCTTGATTTCATCGACTTTGTCAACTTCCTCCACTTCCTCCACTTCCTCCACTTCGACAACTTCCTCCACTTTGTCAACTTTGTCAACTTCATCAACTTCGTTCACTTCGTCCACTTCGTCCACTTCGTCCACTTCGTCAACTTCTTAAACTTCGTCAACTTTGTCCTCTTCGTCCACTTCGTCCACTTCGTCCACTTCCTCAACTTCCTCCACTTCTTCTGCTTCTACTTCTTCATCTTCCTCTTCTTCATCTTCCACTTTTTCCACTTTGTCCACTTCGTCCAATTCGTTCAATTCGTCTAGTTCGACAACTTCGTCCACTTGGTCCACTTCCTCCACTTCCTGCACTTGCTCCACTCCCTCCACTTTCTCCACTTGGTCCAATTTCGCCACTTCCTCCACTTCGTCCACTTCGTCCACTTCGTCTAATTCGTCCAATTCGTCTACTTCGAGAACTTCGTCCACTTGGTCCACTTGCTGCACTTCGTCCACTTCGTCCACTTCGTCCACTTCGTCCACTTTGTCCACTTCGTCCACTTCCTCAACTTCCTCCACTTCTTCTACTTCTACTTCTTCTTCCTCTTCTTCATCTTCCACTTTGTGCACTTCGTCCACTTCGTCCAATTCGTCTACTTCGACAACTTCGTCCAATTGGTCCACTTCCTGCACTTGCTCCACTCCCTCCACTTTCTCCACTTGGTCCAATTTCGCCACTTCCTCCACTTCGTCCACTTCGTCCAATTCATCCAATTCGTCTACTTCGAGAACTTCGTCGACTTTGTCCACTTCCTGCACTTGGTCCACTTCGTCCACTTTGTCCACTTTGTCCACTTCGTCCACTTCCTCCACTTTCTCAACTTCCTCCACTTCTTCTACTTCTACTTCTTCTTCTTCTTCTTCTTCTTCATCTTCCACTTTGTGCACTTCGTCCACTTCGTCCACTTCGTCCAATTCGTCCAATTCGTCTACTTCTACTTCTTCTTCTTCTTCTTCATCTTCCACTTTGTGCACTTCGTCCACTTCGTCCAATTCGTCCAATTCGTCCAATTCGTCTACTTCATGCACTTGCTCCACTCCCTCCACTTTCTCCACTTGGTCCAATTTCGCCAATTCCTCCACTTCGTCCACTTCTTCCACTTTGTCTACTTCATCCACTTCGTCCACTTCGTCCAATTAGTCCAATTCGTCTACTTCATGCACTTGCTCCACTCCCTCCACTTTCTCCACTTGGTCCAATTTCGCCAATTCCTCCACTTCCTCCACTTCATCCACTTCGTCCACATCATCCACTTCATCTACTTCGTCCACTTCGTCCACTTCGTCCACTTCGTCCAATTCGTCCAATTCGTCTACTTCGTGAACTTCGTCCACTTGGTCCACTTCCTCCACTTCCACCACTCGCTCCAATCGCTCAACTTTCTCCACTTGCTCCACTTCCTCCACCTCGTCCACTTCATCCTCTTCGTCCATTTCCTCCACTTCGCCACTTCCTCCACTTCCTCCACTTCCACCACTTTGTCCACTTCCTCCACTTCCTCAACTTCGTCCACTTGGTCCACTTCGTCAACTTCGTCCACTTGGTCCACTTCGTCCACTTCCTCCACTTACTCCACTAACACCGCTTCCTCCGCTTCCTTCCCTTTGTCCACTTCGCCACATCCTCCACTTCCTCCACTTCCTCCACATCCTCCACTTTGTCCACTTCCTCCACTTCCTCCACTTCGCCAACTTCGTCGACTTCCTCCACTTCGTCAGCTTCGTCTACTTCCTCCACTTCCTCCACTTCGTCCATTTCGTCAACTTCGTCCACTTCCTCCAGTTCGTCCACTTCCTCCACTTCCTCCACTTCCACCACTTCGTCCGCTTCCTCCACTTCCTCCACTTCCTCCACTTCGTCAACTTTGTCCACTTCGTCCACTTCCTCCTTTCCTTCACTTCGTCCACTTCTTCCACTTCCTTCACTTCGTCCACTTCGCCAACTTCGTCCACCTCGTCCACCTCGTCCACCTCGTCAACTTTGTCAACTTTGTGCACTTCTTCCACTTCTTCCGCTTCTTCCACTTCTTCCACTTCTTCATCCACTTCCTCCAATTCCTCAACTTCCTCCACTTCGTCCACTTCCTCGACTTCCTCCACTCGGTCCACTTCGTCGAATCCGTCCACTTCGTACACTTCTTCCACTTCCTCGACTTCCTCCACTCGTCCACTTCGTCGAATCCGTCCACTTCGTACACTTATTCCACTTCGTCCACTTCGTCCACCCTCTCCTTTCCTTCACTTCGTCCACTTCTTCCATTTCCTTCACTTCGTCCACTTCGCCAACTTCGTCCACTTCGTGCACCTCGTCCACCTCGTCCACCTCGTCCACCTCGTCCACCTCGTCAACTTTGTCAACTTCGTCCACTTCTTCCACTTCTTCCGTTTCTTCCACTTCTTGCACTTCTTCATCCACTTCCTCCAATTCCTCACCTTCCTCCACTTCCTCCACATCCTCCACTTCCTCCACTTGGTCCACTTCGTCCAATTCGTCCACTTCGTACACTTCTTCCACTTCGTCCACTTCGAGCACTTCGTCAACTTCGTCCACTTCGTCCACTTCCCCCACTTCGTCCACTTCGTCAACTTCGTCAACTTCTTCAACTTTGTCAACTTTGTCCACTTCGTCCACTTCGTCCACTCCCTCCACTTCCTTAACTTCGTCCACTTGGTCCACTTCGTCCAATTCGTCCACTTCGTACACTTTATCCACTTCGTCCACTTCGTCCACTTCGTGCACTTCGTCAACTTCGTCCACTTCCTCCACTTCGTCCACTTCGTTAACTTCGTCCACTTTCTCTACTCCCTCCACTTCCTCCACTTCCTCCACTTCTTCCACTTCCTCCACTTCCTCCACTCCGTCCACATCCTCCACTTCCTCCACTTCCTTGACTTCCTCCACTTCCTTCACGTCGTCCACTTCATCAACTTCGTCCACTTCGTCAACTTCGTCAACTTCATCCACCTCGTCCACTTCCTCCACTTCGTCAACTTCGTCGACTTAGCCCACTTCGCCCACTTCGTCCACTTCGTCAACTTCCTGCACTTCCTCCACTTCCTCCACTTCCTTCACTTCCTCAACTTTGTCAACTTCGTAAATTTCATCCACTTCGTCCACTTCATCCACTTCGTCCACTTCCTAAACTTCGTCCACTTCGTCCACTTCGTCAACTTCGTCAACTTTGTCCACTTCGTCCACTACGTCCACTTCGTCCACTTCCTCAACTTCTTCTACTTCTACTTCTTCTTCTTCTTCTTCTTCCACTTTCTCCACTTCGTCTCCTTCTTCCACTTCGTCCAATTCGTCCAATTCGTCTACTTCGACAACTTCGTCCACTTGGTCCAATTTCGCCACTTCCTCCACTTCGTCCAGTTCGTCCAATTCGCCTACTTCGCGAACTTCGTCCACTTGGTCCACTTCCTCCACTTCCACCACTCGCTCAACTTTCTCCACTTGCTCCACTTCCGCCACGTCCTCCACTTCGTCCACTTCATCCACTTCGTCCACTTCGTCCACTTCGCCACTTCCTCCACTTCGTCCACTTCGTCCACTTCCTCCACTTCGTCCACTTCCTCCACTTCGTCCACTTCGTCAACTTCGTCCACTTCGTCCACTTTCTCTACTCCCTCCAGTTCCTCCAGTTCCTCCACTTCCTCCACTTCCTCCACTTCCTCCACTTCCTCCACTCCGTCCACTCCGTCCACTTCCTCCACTTCCTCCACATCCTTCACTTCCTCCACTTCCTCCACTTCGTCCACTTCATCAAATTTGTCTACTTCGTCAACTTCGTCCACCTCGTCCACCTCGTCCACTTCCTCCACATCGTCATCTTCGTCAACTTCGTCCACTTAGCCCAGGTCGGCCACTTCCTCCACTTCCTCCACTTC
The DNA here is from genome assembly GCA_027742785.1 of Vigna reflexopilosa. Taxonomy (NCBI): domain Eukaryota; kingdom Viridiplantae; phylum Streptophyta; class Magnoliopsida; order Fabales; family Fabaceae; genus Vigna; species Vigna reflexopilosa. Next base: position 19,185,719 of record CM050920.1, read on the forward strand.
CTCCACTTCGTCAACTTTATGAACTTCGTCAACTTCATCCACTTCGTCTATTTCCTCCACTTCGTCCACTTCGTCCACTTCCTTCACTTCGTCCACTTCGTGAACTTCGTCCTCCTCGTCCACCTCCTCCACCTCGTCCACCTCGTGAACTTTGTCAACTTTGTCAACTTTGTCAACTTCCTCCACTTCCTATTCTTCGTCAACTTCCTGCACTTCCTCCACTTCGTCAACTTCCTCCACTTCGTCAACTTTGTGAACTTCATCAACTTCGTCCACTTCGTCTACTTCCTCCACTTCGTCCACTTCCTGCACTTCGTCCATTTCGTCAACTTCGTCCACTACCTCCACTTCGTCCACTTCCTCCCCTTCGTCCACTTCCTCCACTTCCACCACTTCGTCCACTTCCTCCACTTCGTCCAGTTCCTCCACTTCCTCCACTTCGTCCAATTCGTCCACTCCGTCGACTTCGTCCACTTCGTCCACTTGCTCCTTTCCTTCACTTCTTCCACTTGCACCTTTCCTTCACTTCGTCCACTTCCTCCACTTCAACCACTTCTTCCACTTCGTCACTTTCCTCCACTTCCTTCACTTCGTCCACTTCGTCAACTTCATCCAACTCCTCCACCTCGTCCACCTCGTCAACTTTGTCAACTTCGTCAACTTCGTCCACTTCTTCCCCCACTTCCTCCACTTCCTCCAATTCCTCAACTTTCTCCACTTGGTCCACTTGGTCCAATTCGTCCAGTTCGTCCACTTCGTCAACTTCGTCCACTTCGTCCATGATGAGAGGGTCGCACCTCTCACAAAAGTTGTGCATAAAAGAATGCAGTATAGTACTAGGAAGTGACTCCTAGGTCGTCTCTCAAGGACCAAATGTGGTTCGAGTCTCGGACCAAACACGTAGTGGGGGGTTTTGAAAGTGTTTTTGTGATTTGAAATGAACTAAATTAAAATTGGAAATTAAATACAACCAAACATAATTGACAACATTAATGTGAGTATTAAAATTAAATAAAGAAAAAAATAACAAAAATAACAAAAATAAAAAAAATAAAAAAAAACAATTGCAAAGCATTAAATCACGTGCAGCAAGAATGAAAATTCAATGGACATTTTCATGAACCAATTGAATATGAACTTTTAGCTTAACATTAAATGCATTTCATCATGAAAATCAATGAATTAAAAATACGTAAGCAATAAAGTGATTTAAATAAACATGCTACTTCATCAATGCATATATAGAATATAATTTGTAGTTATTGAATTCAAACGTGAACGTGAAGAAGATGAGAATGAAATGAGCTAGCTGCTTCAACCTAAATCCACTTTAATATATAAGATATGAAAATAAAATTTGACTCAAGCGTGAAAAAGTAAAAACCGAACACCTCTTCCTTGCTCAAAATCACGGACAACACTTTGTTTCTTCATTCATTCTCGGACACCGTGCACACCAACTCTAGACCATCCATTTGTTCTCCGTGTGCTTCCAAAAAATCCTAGACTCTTCTCCTCTAAACGTAATAAGCCTTGCTCCATCCATTCTCCGTGACACGCTTGATGCTACGTGCTCCAGGTCTCCACTCTCAATCTCCGTGTGCACTTATTCCTATCTCTCCACAACCACCCGTTCATGCATCTAAAGAAAGAAAGTTTAAAGCATTCTGCTGCTGGAATAAAAGAACGTGTGCTTCCAAACACTGCTCCACTTCAGCCGTAGTCCATCTCTCTCTGGTTGGCGGCTCCTCTCCGCAGCTGCCTCTCCCCCTTCTTTCAACTCCACAGGTTTTTAAACCCTCATGTGCCCACTGGATGCAGCAAACCTGACGTGGCAATGTGATGCTCTTGGACGTGTAACCCTTTTCAATTGAAGTTGGACTTCCCTTCCGTCAACACCTGTTCATCTCTCTAAGCACACACCTCCCAGACTTGCTTATGGGCCCACTCTGGACATAATGAAGCTCCCAAGCCTGCTGCTGGACTTTCAAAAGCTGTTGGACCGTGGAGCACCTCCTTCTTTCTAATGAATCAAGCATTTGGAGCTCTCCTCTTGTTGGACCAGGCCGTGACCATTAAAAGTGAATCAACTCTTTTGCTTTTTGAAGCTCCTTGTTGAGTGCCAAATGTTTTTCTGAACGTCACTCCCCTTTCCAATAATGAAGCACCCCTTTCTCATAAGCCCAAATATTAAAATCACCATAGTGCCCTCCTTATGTCCCAAAATATTATTCAACAGTTTCCCTGCAATTAATAATGCAAATAATTAGTCTTAGATAATTCAAATTAACTAAAATAAGAATTTCTAATAGAATTAAGCTCAATTAAGAAAAATGGGAAAATACTGGATATTTAAGCACAATTCCCTGATTAATTTTAGTACAATAAACTAAGTAAAGTGAATAAAATATTGACTCATCAAAATAGACCACACTTAGTCTTTTGCACTCCTGGGCAAAATCAAAACGCAAATCAAGGAATAGTTCAGAGGACATCCAGGGAAGTGACACAACTCAGCACACAGAAAACAAAGACTAACAATGACAGAAACAGAATTACACAGTTCTCAAGGAATCTGGACCAAGAAAGGAAGTAGACAATATCCAACACAGAATCAATCAGAGAAAGCACATACTCATGAAATCATCCAAGCAATTCAAGACATGGGAAAATGATCAATCAGCTCAAGAGGTGAATCAAAAGTAACAAAACCTCACAGATGCACTATCAGTGTTTCTCTCAAGTGTATAAGGTAAAGAATTTCAACTCAATGCATTCAAGAAAGCAAACAACAACAGACTTGGCAAGACTCTAATATCAACACTCAAAACATATGCATGTTCAAATCAAAAGGTCTTTTGTGGGTGAAACGGGGCCACGGACAAGGAAGGATAGATATGGATGAGAAGCTACAAACCAAAAGAAATAGAGGAGCAATGGGGAACAAGTGTAGACACAGTCAAACACACCCAAACCTCTAATTCAATCCTCTTCTTGACTCCATTATTCACAATTATTCACAATTTTTTCATTTTTTTCTATTTTTCTACTCTTTTTTTTTTCATCCTGTCTCTTTTCTTTACTCTATTCAGCACACAATTTCAAGAGACAAGATACACCACATATTTACAAAAACAAAACAAGAAGAGGAACTAACTAGCCAACTCATCAGAATCCCCAAGGAGACCACACTTGTTCCCAAAACACTTCCAAAGCTCCAAAATTCCCTAAGGTTAAGGTAATCATGGTTTTTCACTTAGGGCTAGTGTATGAGCTTCAAAACAAAGAAATGAGGAAAGTATAGGCTCAAAAGGGTTATCAAAGGATTAGAACAAGGTAAGCTTATTTGGCTAGAGAGGCTCAAAAACAAAATGCCTTTATCACCTTCAAACATGCGTATCAATCAAGAATCATCAAAAAGAGTTAAGCCAAGTCATATGTGCAAGCAATCAAGAGACATATCACACACAAGAAAGATCATCAAATGGCTCAAATCTCACACAGGATATTTGTGTCACAATCAATTCAACCTCTCAAACATCATAATCATCTTTCAAGCAGAGAAAAGCAATGATTTCAAGCAAAGTATCAATGAAGTGAAGGTCAAGTCTACAAACTAAACAAAGTCCAGAAATTATTAGAAACATGCAAAACTGTAGACAAGACACGACAAAAATAACCTAGAAAAGAAAACAAAAATTTAACACATAAAACAAAAACTAACAAAGAAAAATCAGAATCTCCCCCAATAGACCACACTTAAACTACACAGTGTCCTCAATGTGTCATAAGCATAAGATCAAAAATCAGAACAATCAACAGATCATGGACAAGTGCAATAAAAGTAGGAAAAGGAGGAGAAGAGAAAAGGAAAACTCCCCTGATCATGGTGGCAGTTGCCAATTTTGGACTTTTAGGGAGATGTCTTCCACCATTGGATTCAGCAAACGAGTTTTGAGGAGGACCAACTTCATCAGTACTGCCATATCATCCAAAACAAGATGTTTCTTCTTTCTTCTCCCAGCAAACTGTTCCATCAGTAGCTTTCCTTCCACTGGCAGTTGTCTAGTGTATGACACCGGAATGGAGATCTCTAGCTCAGTCAAAGAAGTAGCAGTACACTCTCCTTCATTAATCATGATTTCCTTAATGTCAGCACCTGTATTCTCATTTAATTCTACAGGATGGTCATCAAACTCACAGTTAATAGCATCTGTTATACACTTAGAATCTGTCTGTAACGCATAATCAATTTCAATACAGATCGGGCAAGAACCAGATTCACAATCACATTCAAAGTTCTTAGAGAACTGTGTCAGATCAAAGTTCAGTCCTAACTCTATAGAGTTATCAGATTGCACAGTTTCCACCTCAAAATCAATATTGATATATGCATCATCAACAGAATCAAAGGTCAGTTCAAGGCTATTATCATTCAAAATTTCATCACGACAATCATGTCCATTCAAAACAACCCTTAGACCAATGGGTTCAATGGCTGATACTGAATCAAAAATTTTAGAATGGTCAATCAAATCTGTATCAGTATCAGTCATGAATCCTATAGAATCAGTGTGCATCAAATCACAGGCATTTGAATGTATAAGCAAATCAGGTAAAGTGTTTGGAATCTCAAGTTCAGAATAAACCTGTTTTTGCTCATTGAAAATTTTCTTACCAATCTCCAAGTCATCAGCTGCATCCTCAAGGCTATCATTTAAATCAAGATCAGTGCAAGGATAGTGAACATCAGGTATGTCAATGTGCTCTACAGGGAATAATGAATCCACAACATGAGTGTGCACATGTGTATCAATATCAGAATCCAGAACAGGCTTAAATGGTTCAAGTTTTACCAATTCAAAAACATTAAAATTTACTTGAACCTCAGATACATGAGTAGGGATTTCAAGTTCACAGTAAACCTGCTCAGGTTTTTCCTTTACTACCTCACTTGGATTTTGACCCGCCAGCTTGCAGAGCAACTTCTTTGCCTCTATTGGAGTTCTGTCCATCAAAGATCCACCAGCAGCTACATCCACTAATATCCTTTCATTGTCCAGGAGCCCTTCATAAAAGTAAATCAAGAGCAAATGCTCTGAAATTTGGTGGTTTGGACAGGCTGTGCAGAGCCTGTTAAACCTCTCCCAATAATCTGCCAGGCTTTCTTCTTGAAATTGCTCAATGGTAGTGATCTCCCTCCTAATGCTGATTACCTTTGCTGCTGGAAAGAACTTGTTGAGGAATCTCTGTTGTGTTTCCTGCCAACTATCAAAAGGATACTGGTATAGGAACCAGTCTCTTGCTGCACCTTGAAGGGACATTGGAAACAGTTTCATCAACACTGTCTCCTTTGAAACACCAGGAGGCCTCATCGACAAACACACCAAACAAAACTCCTTGAGGTGCCTGTATGGATCTTCATGTGCCAACCCATGGAATTTGGGAAGACTCTTGATCAGATCATATATCCAGTCTTGAGAATCTGTCATCTCCATTGTAGTGCAAAGCCTGTCTCAGACCTGGACTTCCACTTCAAACAAAGATTAAACCAAACATATAGAAACATAACATGGGGGAAAACCATTATTTACATAATTTGAAACTTCCAAAAACAACAACTAAATGCACAAAATACAAAAATTGATAAAAATCTAAAAACACAAAAATCGATAAAAGAAGTAAACCCAAACAAGACTAACTAAACATCCTAAAACACATCACACAACACAACACTAACACAACAAAAGACACTAACACAACAAAAGACCTAAGACTGAACTGTTGGTCCCCGGCAACGGCGCCATTTTGATGAGAGGGTCGCACCTCTCACAAAAGTTGTGCATAAAAGAATGCAGTATAGTACTAGGAAGTGACTCCTAGGTCGTCTCTCAAGGACCAAATGTGGTTCGAGTCTCGGATCAAACACGTAGTGGGGGGTTTTGAAAGTGTTTTTGTGATTTGAAATGAACTAAATTAAAATTGGAAATTAAATACAACCAAACATAATTGACAACATTAAAGTGAGTATTAAAATTAAATAAAGAAAAAAATAAAAAAAAATAAAAAAATTAAAAAAAATAAAAAAAAACAATTGCAAAGCATTAAATCACGTGCAGCAAGAATGAAAATTCAATGGACATAATGAAGCTCCCAAGCCTGCTGCTGGACTTTCAAAAGTTGTTGGACCGTGGAGCACCTCCTTCTTTCTAATGAATCAAGCATTTGGAGCTCTCCTCTTGTTGGACCAGGTCGTGACCATTAAAAGTGAATCAACTCTTTTGCTTTTTGAAGCTCCTTGTTGAGTGCCAAATGTTTTTCTGAACGTCACTCCCCTTTCCAATAATGAAGCACCCCTTTCTCATAAGCCCAAATATTAAAATCACCATAGTGCCCTCCTTATGTCCCAAAATATTATTCAACAGTTTCCCTGACATTAATAATGCAAATAATTAGTCTTAGATAATTCAAATTAACTAAAATAAGAATTTCTAATAGAATTAAGCTCAATTAAGAAAAATGGGAAAATACTGGATATTTAAGCACAATTCCCTGATTAATTTTAGTACAATAAACTAAGTAAAGTGAATAAAATATTGACTCATCAGTCCACTTCGTCAACTTCCTCCACTTTGTCCACTTCCTCCACTTCTTCTACTTCAACTTCTTCTTCTTCTTCATCTTCTTCTTCTTCATCTTCCACTTCGTCCACTTCGTCCAATTCGTCGAATTCGTCTACTTCGACAACTTCCTCCACTTCCTCCACTCGCTCCACTCGCTCCACTTTCTCCACTTGCTCCACTTCCCCCACTTCCTCCACTTCTTCAACTTCATCCAATTCGTCCAATTCGTCCAATTCGTCCAATTCGTCTACTTCGACAACTTCGTCCACTTGGTCCACTTTCTCCACTTCCTCCACTGCGTCCACTTCATCCACTTCCTCCATTTCGTCCACTTCATCAAGATTGTCCACGTCGTCCACTTCGTGACTTCGTCAACTTCGTCCACTTCTTCTACTTCTTCTTCTTCTTCTTCTTCTTCTTCTTCTTCTTCGACTTCAACCACTTCGTCCGATTCGTTCAATTCATTGACCTCGTCCACTTCGTCAACTTCGTCCACTTCCTCCACTTCCTCCACTTTCTCTACTCCCTTCACTTCCTCCACTTCATCCACTTCGTCCACTCCGTCCACTCCGTCCACTTCTTCCACTTCCTCCACTTCCTCCATTTCTTCCACACCGTCCGCTTCGTCGACTTCGTCCACTTCGTACACTTCGTCCACCTCGTCCACTTCGTCCACTGCTTCTACTCTGTCCACTCCATCCACTTCGTCGACTTCGTGCACTCCTCCACTTCCTCCACTTCGTCAACTTGATCAACAGCATCAACTTCATCCACTTCGTCAACTTCGTCCACTTCGTCCACTTTCTCTACTCCCTTCACTTCCTCCACTTCCTCCACTTCCTTCACTCTGTCCACTCCGTCCACTTCCTCCACATCGTCAACTTCGTCAACTTCGTCAACTTCGTCCACTTAGCCCAGGTCGGCCACTTCCTCCATTTCCTCAACTTCCTCCACTTCGTCAACTTCCTACACTTCCTCCACTTCCTCCACTTCGTCAACTTTGTGAACTTCGTCAACTTCGTCCACTTCGTCTATATCCTCCACTTCGTCCACTTCGTGAACTTCGTTCACCTCGTCCACCTCGTCCACCTCGTCCACCTCGTCCACCTCGTCCACCTCGTCCACCTCGTCCACCTCGTCCACCTCGTCCACCTCGTCAACTTTGTCAACTTTGTCAACTTCGTCAACTTCCTCCACTTCGTCAACTTCCTGCACTTCCTCCACATCCTCCACTTCGTCAACTTTGTGAACTTCATCAACTTCGTCAACTTCGTCTACTTCCTCCACTTCCTCCACTTCGTCCACTTCCTGCACTTCGTCCATTTCGTCAAATTCGTCCACTACCTCCCCTTCGTCCACTTCCTCCACTTCCACCACTTCGTCCACTTCCTCCACTTCGTCCAGTTCGTCCACTTCCTCCACTTCGTCCAATTCGACGAATTCGTCTACTTCGACAACTTCCTCCACTTCCTCCACTCGCTCCACTCGCTCCACTCGCTCCACTTTCTCCACTTGCTCACTTCCGCCACTTCCTCCACTTCTTCAACTTCATCCTATTCGTCCATTTCGTCTACTTCGACAACTTTGTCCACTTGGTCCACTTTCTCCACTTCCTCCACTTCCTCCACTTCTTCTACTTCTTCTTCTTCTTCTTCTTCTTCTTCTTCTTATTCTTCTTCTTCTTCTTCTTCGACTTCAACCACTTCGTCCAATTCGTTTAATTCATTGACCTCGTCCACTTCGTCAACTTCGTCCACTTCCTCCACTTCGTCCACTTCCTCCACTTCCTCCATTTCCTCCACTCCGTCCACTTCGTCCACTCCGTCCAATCCGTCCACTTCTTCCACTTCCTCCGCTTCCTCCATTTCCTCCACTTCGTCCGCTTCGCCGACTTCATCCACTTCGTCCACCTCGTCCACTTCGTCCACTGCTTCTACTCTGTCCACTCCATCCACTTCGTCGACTTCGTGCACTCCTCCACTTCCTCCACTTCGTCAACTTCATCAATTCCGTCAACTTCATCCACTTCGTCAACCTTGTCCCCTTCGTCCACTTCCTCTACTTCCTCCACTTTGTCAACTTCGTCCACTTCGTCCACTTCGTCAACTCCGTCCACTTCCTCCACTTCCATCACTTCCTCCGCTTCCTCCACTTCGTCCACTTCGCCCACTTCCTCCACTTCGTTCACTTCGTCCACTTCCTCCACTTCGTCCAGTTCGTCCACTTTGTCAACTTCGTCCACTTGGTCCTTTCCTTCACTTCCTCCACTTCCTCCACTTCCTCCACTTCCTCCACTTCCTCCACTTCGTCCACTTCGTCCACTTCGTCCACTTCGTCCACTTCGTCCACTTCGTCCACTTCGTCAACTTCGTCAACTTCATCCACTTCATCCACCTCCTCCACTTCCTCCACTTCCTCCAATTCCTCTGATAATAGTTGAAAAACTGTTATTTTCATGCTTAAATTGATACTAACAGCAACCTTTAACACTTAGAAACTAGCTTGAAATCGTGCTTTGATTCATATTTTCAGAAATAAGAGAGCTAGACAGGTTTATGCTTGATTTCAGTTTTTTTGTGCAGGTTTTAAGGTGAATTTGGTGAAAGAAGTGAAGAAGCAGAGAGATGGAATCAGAAAAGACATCAAAAAGTGCAAAAGGAGAAGTCGCAACTGCCGCTCAACGACAGTTTACCGCTGAGTGGCACTCAGGAGTTCACGTTGGAACCGCTGAGGGGCAAAATGGCCGCTGAGGGGAAGAAACTACTCACGCACTTACCGCTGAGCGGCACTTTACCGCTGAGCGGCACACTTATGGGCTTGGACCTAGATTTTCTGTAATTTTAGAATAGTATATAAGCTTTAGGACGTCCTAGGGTTTGTATCTTTGGCAGAAACGAAGCAAACACTCTCTCTTCCACCCCTTTGAAGGAGGATCTTGGATGCTCAGGCTACCTCTTCACCTTTCTAGGGTTTTATCTTTCATTCTTTCATTATTGTTCATCTAGGTTCACCATGAATATGGTGAACTAAACCTTGTATGTTTGTTGGGGAATCAATGTAATCTTTTGAAGCTCTCATATATGGAATTTGTGCTTGCATCTTAATCTAAGACTTATGCTTTCTTTCATCATTAGTTAGGGTTTTTCCTCTTTGCTCAATGCTTGCTTTGTTTAACTCATTCAATGCATGATTATTGATTTTGTCGATACGGGAACGTACGGGGAAGTCTAGATCCGGGGAATTTCTCCCAATAGTATATTGGTTGCCTTAAGCTCTTGTGCTAAAAAAACTAATTATTAGGAATGCTAGGAATTGTATGAACTCGTAATTAGGGAGAAGCCTTCTTGAAAGGTAATTTAGAGAGTGGCATTAACAATGATGACTTGAATGTTGAATTCCTAAAATATATGAGAGTGGATAAGATGAAATTGACCCCAACAACATATTCATCAATATATTTCATTGAAAGTGCTTGTCTTTTGTTTTAGCCATTGATCAACCTCATGCATACATGTTTATTTTCGTCTTTTGCATATTAAACTCCACTTATTTTGTTCTTAAGTCTTAGCTAATCAACAAATCACATAACTAAACTAGGCCGTGAGTCCTTTGGGAGAACGATACTTGGTCTTACCAAGTTTATTACTTGAAACGATTCGGTCATACTTGCCGATTGTTAAACAAGTTTGTGACATCATATTTTGGTGATCATAAATTTGTGCATCAATGTCTCCACTTCCTCCACTTCGTCCACTTGGTCCACTTCCTTAACTTCGTCCACTTCGGCCGCTTCGTCTACTTCGTCCACTTTGTCCACCTCGTCCGCCTCGTCCACATCGTCCACCTCGTCCACCTCGTCCACTTCGTCAACTTTGGAAACTTCGTGAACTTCGTCCACTTCTTCCACTTCTTTCTCCATTTCCTCCACTTCCTCCAATTCCTACACTTTGCCCAATTCCTCCACTTCGTCCACTTCCTCCACTTCCTCCACTACGTCCACTTCGTCTAATTCGTCCACTTTTTCCACTTCCTCCACTTCTTCCACTTCTTCCTCCACTTCCTCCACTTTCACCACACCCTCCACTTCCTCCACTTCATCCACTTCCTCCACTTCGTTCACTTCCTCCACTTCGTGTAGTTCGTCCATTTCGTCCACTACATCCACTTTGTATACTTCGTCCACTACGTCAAGTTTGTCCACTTCGTCCTCTTCCTCAACTTCCTCCACTTCCTCCACTTCCTCCACTTCCTCCACTTCGTCTAGTCTGTCCACTTCCACCACTTCCTCCACTTCCTCCACTTCCACCACTTCCTCCACTCCGTCCACTTCCTCCACTTCCTCCACTTCCTCCAGTTCGTCCACTTCGGCCACTTCGTCTACTCCGTCAACTTCGTCCACATCGTCCTCTTCCTTCACTTCCTCCACTTCCTCCACTTCTCCACTTGGTCCACTTCTTCCTGTCCGTTCACTTTCTCCACTTCCTCCACTTGGTCCACTTCGTCCAGTCCGTTCACTTCCTCCACTTCCTCCACTTCCACCACTTCCTCCACTTCCTCCACTCCGTCCACTTCCTCCACTTCCTCCACTTCCTCCACTTCCTCCACTTCCTCCACTTCTTCCACTTCATCCACCTGGTCAATTACGTCCAATTCGTCCACTTCGTCCATTTCCTCCACTTCCTCCACTTCCTCCACTTCCACCACTTCCTCCACTTCGTCCTCTTCCTCAACTTCCTCCACTTCCTCCATTTCCTCCACTTCATCCACTTGGTCCAATTCGTCCAATTCCTCCACTTCCTCAACTTCCTCCACTTCCTCCACTTCCTCCACTTCGTCAACTACGTCCGCCTCGTCTACTTCGTCAACCTCGTCCACTTTGTCCACATTGTCCATTTCGTCCGCTTCGTACACTTCGTCAAATTTGTTAACTTCGTCAACTTCTTCCACTTTGTCCACTTCGTCCACTTCTTCTACTTCAACTTCTTCTTGTTCTTCTTCCACTTCGTCCAATTCGTCCACTTCGTCCAATTTGTCCAATTTGTCCACTTCATCAACTTCGTCAACTTCGTCCACTTCATCAACTTCATCCACTTCGTCAATTTGTCCAATTCATCAAATTTGTCCAATTCGTCCACTTCGTCCAATTCCTCTACTTCGTCCACTTCGTCAAATTCGTCCACTTCGTCAACTTCGTCCAATTCGTCCACTTCGTCAAATTCGTCAACTTCGTCCACTCGGTCCACTTTCTCCACTCCCTCCACTTCGTCAACTTCGCCAATCTCGTCAACTTTGTCCACTTTGTCCACTTCCTCCACTTCTTCTACTTCAACTTCTGCTTCTTCTTCTTGTTCTTCTTCTTCCACTTCGTCCCGTTCGTCCACTTCGTCCAATTTGTCCAATTCATCTACTTCGACAACTACATCCACTTCCTCCACTCGCTCCACTCAGTCCACTTTCTCCACTTCCTCCACTTCGTCCACTTCGTCAACATCGTCCACTTCGTCAACTTCGTCTACTTCCTCCACTTCTTCTACTTCAACTTCTTCTTCTTCTTCTTGTTCTTCTTCTTCCACTTCGTCCCGTTCGTCCACTTCGTCCAATTCGTCCAATTCATCTACTTCGACAACTACATCCACTTCCTCCACTCGCTCCACTCAGTCCACTTCCTCCACTTCGTCCACTTCGTCCACTTCGTCAACATCGTTGATGGACAAATTTATGATCACCAAAATATGATGTCACAAACTTGTTTTACAATCGGCAAGTATGACCGAATCGTTTCAAGTAATAAACTCGGTAAGACCAAGTATCGTTCTCCCAAAGGACTCACGGCCTAGTTTAGTTGTGTGGTTCGTTGATTAGCTAAGACTTAAGAACGAAATATTTGGAGTTTAATATGCAAGACAGAAAATAAACATGTATGCATGAGTTTTGATCAATGGCAAAAGAAAAAGACAAGCACTTTCAATGAAATATATATATATGAATATGTTGTTGGGGGTCAATTTCATCTTATCCACTCTCATATATTTTAGGAATTCAACATTCAAATCATCATTGTTAATGTCACTCTTTAAATTACCTTGTCAAGAAGGCCTATCCCTAATTACGAGTTCATACGATTCCTAGCATTCCTAATAATTAGTTCTCTTAGCACAGGAGCTTAACGACAACCAATATAATATTGGGAGTAATTCCCCGGATCTAGACTTCCCCGTACGTTCCCGTATCGACAAAATCAATAATCATGCATTGAATGAGTTAAACAAAGCAAGCATTAAGCAAAGAGGAAAAACCCTAACTAATGATGAAAGAAAGCATAAATCTTAGATTAAGATGCAAGCACAAATTCCATATATGAGAGCTTCAAAAGATTACATTAATTCCCCAACAAACATACAAGGTTTAGTTCACCATATTCATGGTGAACCTAGATGAACAATAATGAAAGAATGAAAGATAAAACCCTAGAAAGGTGAAGAGGTAGCCTGAGCATCCAAGATCCTCCTTCAAAGGGGTGGAAGAGAGAGTGTTTGCTTCGTTTCTGCCAAAGATACCAAACCCTAAGACATCTAGGTCTTTAAATAGGACATAAAAGTAATCGAAAACGGGTCCAGGCCCAAACAGATCATAAAATCGCATAAAACTGGCCCAAAACTCGTCTGGTTGACTTTTTTCGTATTCTGGTTGACTGGTTGACTTTTTGGTTGACTGGTTGACTGGTTGACTTTTCTGGTTTCTGGTTGACTTTTCTGATTCCATCTCTCTCCTTCTTCACTTCTTTCACTAAATTCACCTTAAAACCTGCACAAAAACACTGAAATCAAGCATAAACCTGTCCAGCTCTCTTATTTCTGAAAATATGGATAAAAGCATGATTTCAAGCTAGTTTCTAAGTGTAAAGGTTGCTTTTTGTGTCAATTTTAAGCATGAAAATAACAGTTTTTCAACTGTTATCACATCCACTCCGTCAACTTCGTCTACTTCATCCACTTCGTCCACTTCTTCTACTTCAACTTCTTCTTCTTCTTCTTCTTCTTCTTCTTCCACTTCATCCACTTCGTCAAATTCCTCCAATTCGTCCAATTCAACGACTTCGTCCATTTCGTCAACTTCCTATACTTCCTCCACTTCCTCCACTTGGTCCACTTCGTCCACTTCCTCCTCTCCGTCCACTTCCTCTACTTCCTCCACTTTCTCCACTTCCTCCACTTTCTCCACTTCGTCCACTTCTTCCATTTCGTCCACTTCATCCACTTCGTCAACTTCCTCAACTTCATCAACTTCGTCCACTTCCTCCACTTCGTCCAATTCGTTCACTTTGTATGCTTCGTCCACCGCTTCCAGCACTTCCTCCACTGCCTCAAGTTCCTCCACTTCGTCCAGTTCCTCCACTTCGTCCACTTCGTCCACTTCGTCGACTTCGGCAACTTCGTCCACTTCGTACTCTTCGTCAACTTCGTCCACTTCGTCAACCTCGTCTACTTCGTTCACTTCCTCCACTTCGTCAACTTTGTCAACTTCTTCAACTTCGTCAACAACGTGAACAACGTCAACTTCTTCAACTTCGTCAACTTGCCCAACTTTGTCCACTTCGTCTAATTCGTCTACTTCGACAACTTCATCCACCTTGTCCACTTCCTCCACTCGCTCCACTTTCTCTACTGGCTCCACTTGCTATACTTCCTCCACTTTGTCCACTTCCTCCACTTCCTCCACATCGTCGACGTCGTCCACTTCGTCCACTTCTTCTACTTCAACTTCTTCTTGTTCTTCTTCTTCTTCCACGTCATCCAGTTCATCCACTTCGTCCAATTCGCCCAATTTGTTCAATTTTTTCAATTTGTCCAATTCATCGACTTCGTCCACTTCGTCAACTCTGTCCACTTCCTCCACTCCATCCACTTCGTCCAATTCCTCCACTTCGTCCAGTTCCTCCACGTCCTCCACTCCCTCCACTTCCTCGGCTTTGTCCACTTTGTCCACCTGGTCCACTTCGTCCACGTCGTCCACTTCTTCCACTTCGTCAACTTCGTCCACTTCGTCCAATTCGTCCACTTCGTCCACGTCGCCACCTTGTCCACTTTGTCAACTTCGTCCACTTCGTCAACTTCCTCAACTTCATCAACTTCGTCCACTTCCTCCACTTCGTCCAATTCGTCCACTTCCTCCACCACTTCGTTCACTACCTCAAGTTCCTCCACTTCCTCCACTTCGTCCACTTTGTCCACTTTGTCCACTTCGTCCACTTCGTCAACTTCGTCCACTTCGTCAACCTCGTCCACTTCGTCCACTTCGTCCACTTCGTCCACTTTCTCCACTTCGTCCACTTCGTCCACTTCCTGCACTTCCTAAACTTCGTCCACTTCGTCGACATCGTCCACTTCTTCTTCTTTTTCTCCTTTTTCTTCTTCTTCCACTTCCTCCACTTCGTCCAATTCGTCCAATTCGTCCAATTCGTCCAATTCATCGACTTCGTCCACTTCCTCCCCTTCGTCCACTTCCTCCACTCCTTCACTCCCTCTGCTTCCTCCACTCCCTCCGCTTCCTCCACTTCCTCCACTTCGTCCACGCCGTCCAATTCGTCCACTTCGTCATATTCGTCCACTCTGTCAACTTCGTCCACTTCGTCCACTTCATCAACTTCATCAACTTCATCAACTTCGTCAACTTCGTCAACTTCATCCACTTCGTCCAATTCGTCCACTTCGTCATATTCGTCCAGTCTGTCAACTTCGTCCACTTCATCAACTTCATCAACTTCGTCTACTTCGTCCACTTCTTCCACTTCTTCCTCCACTTCCTCCACTTCCTCCACTTCTTCCAGTTCGTCCAGTTCGTCCACTTCGTCCACTACGTGCATTCCGTCCACTTCGTCCTCTTCCTTCACTTCCTCCATTTCCTCCACTTCGTCCACTTCCTCCACTTCTGCCACTTCGTCAACCTCGTCCACTTCGTCCACTTCCTCCACTTCCTCCACTTCGTCAACTTCTTCAACTTCGTCAACGTCGTCAACTTCTTCAACTTCGTCAACTTCCTCAACATTGTCCACTTCGTCCAATTCGTCTACTTCGACAACTTCGTCCACTTCCTCTACTTTCTCAACTTCCTCCACTCGCTCCACTTTCTACACTGGCTCCACTTCCTCAACTTTTTCCACTTGCTCTACTTCCTCCACTTCCTCCACTTCGTCAACATCGTCGACGTCGTCTACTTTGTCCACTTCGTCAACTTCGTCCCGTTCTTCTTCTTCTTCTTCGACTTCATCCACTTTGTCCAATTCCTTCAATTTGTCCAATTTGTCCAATTCATCGACTTCGTCCACTCCGTCCACTTCGTCCACTTCGTCAACTCTGTCCACTTTGTCCACTTCCTCCACTCCGTCCACTTCGTCCAATTCCTCAACTTCGTCCACTTCCTCCACGTCCTCCACTTCTTCCACTTCCTCCACGTCCGCCACCTCGTCCAAATCTTCCACTTCCTCCACGTCCTCCACTTCTTCAACTTCTTCCTCCACTTCCTACACTTCCCCCACTTCCTGCACGTCCTCCACTACCTCCAGTTCCTCCACTTCGTCCACCTTGTCAACCTCGTCCATTTCCTCCACTTCGTCAACTTCTTCAATCTCGTCAACTTCGTCCACTTTCTCCACTTCTTCTACTTCAACTTCTTCTTCTTCTTCTTGTTCTTCTTCTTCCACTTTGTGCCATTCGTCCAATTCGTCATTTTCATCAACTTCGACAACTTCATCCACTTCCTCCACTCAGTCCACTTTCTCCACTTCCTCCACTTCCTGCACTTCCTCCACTTCCTCCACTTCTTCTACTTCAACTTCGTCAACTTCGTCCACTTAGTCCACTTCTTCTACTTCAACTTGTTCTTCTTCTTCTTCTTCTTCTTCTTCTTCCACTTCATCCACTTCGTCCAATTCCTCCATTTCGTCCAATTCAACGACTTCGTCAACTTCATCCTCTTCCTCCACTTCGTCCACTTCGACAACTTCGCAACTTTGTCCACTTCGTCAACTTCCTCAACTTCATCAACTTCGTCCACTTCCTCCACTTCGCCAATTCGTCCACTTCGTCTACTTTGTCCACTTCTTCCACCACTTCCTCGACTGCCTCCACTTCGTCCACTTCCTCCACTTCGTTGACTTCGTCCACTTCGTCAACCTCGTCCACTTCGTCCACTTCGTCCACTTCGTCCACTTCGTCCACTTCGTCAACTTCTTCAACCTCGTCAACATTGTCCACTTCCTCCACTTCTTCTACTTCAACTTCTTCTTCTTCTTCTTCTTCCACTTTGTCCCCTTCGTTCAATTCGTCCAATTCGTCTACTTCGACAACTTCGTCCACTTCCTCCACTCCGTCCACTTTGTCCTCTTCCTCAACTTCCTCCACTTCCTCCACTTCCTCCACATCATCCACTTGGTCCAATTCGTCCACTTCCTCCACTTCATCCACTTCCTCCACTTCCTCCATTTCCTCCACTTCGTCAACTACGTCCGCCTCGTCTACTTCGTCAACTACGTCCACTTTGTCCACATTGTCCATTTCGTCCACTTCGTCCGCTTCGTACACTTCGTCAAATTTGTTAACTTCATCAACTTCTTCCACTTTGTCCACTTCGTCCATTTCTTCTACTTCAACTTCTTCTTGTTCTTCTTCCACTTCGTCCAATTCGTCCAATTTGTTCAATTCGTCCACTTCATCAACTTCGTCAACTTCGTCCACTTCGTCCTTTCCTCCACTCCTTCAACGCCCTCCACTTCCTCCACTTCCTCCACTTCCTCCACTTCGTCCACTTCCTCTGCATCGTCTACTTGGTCCACTTCGTCCAATTTGTCAACTTTGTCCACTTCGTCAACTTCGTCAACTTCGTCCAGTTTGTCCAATTCGTGCACTGCGTCTACTTCGTCCACTTCTTCGTCCACTTCCTCCACTTCCTCCATTTCGTCTCGTTCGTCCACTTCATCCACTTCGTCCTCTACGTCGACTTTGTCCACTTCGTCTACTCCGTCCACTCTGTCCACTTCGTCTACTTCCTTCATTTCCTCCACTTCCTCCACTTCGTCAACTTTGTCCACTTCGTCATCCTCGTCCACTTCGCCAACCTCGTCCACTTCGTCAACTTCGTCCACTTATTCCTCCAATTCCTCCACTTCCTCCAATTCCTCCACTTCGTCCACTTCGTCAAATTCGTCCACTTCGTCAACTTCGTCCACTTCGTCCAATTAGTCCACTTCTTCCTCCACTTCCTCCACTTCCTCCACTTCCTCCACTTCCTCCACTTTCTCTACTTCCTCCACTTTCTCCACTTCCTCCACTTCCTCCACTTCGTACACTTCGTCCACTTCGTCCACTCCGTCCACTTCCTCCACTTCCTTCATTTCTCCACTTCATCCACTTCGTCCTCTTCGTCAACTTCGTCCACTTCGTCCACTTCGTAGGCTTCGTCCACTTCGTGCACTTTGTCCACTTCGTCCACTTTATCCACTTCGTCAACTTCGTCCACCTCTTGCAATTCTTCTACTTCCAGTTCTTTTTCCTCTTCTTCTTTTTCTTCTTCTTCTTCTTCTTTTTCCACTTCGTCCACTTCGTCCACTTCCTAAACTTCCTCCACTTCCTCCACTTCCTCTACTTCATCCACTTCGCCACTTCATCCACTTCGTGCACTTCCTCCACTTCCTCTACTTCCTTCATTTCTTCCACTTCCTTAACGTCCTCCACCTCATCCAAATCTTCAACTTCGTCCACTTCGTCCAATTCGTCCACTTCGTCTACTTCGTCCACTTCTTCCACTTCTTCCTCCACTTCCTACACTTCCCCCACTTCCTGCACGTCCTCCACTTCCTCCAGTTCATCCACTTCGTCCACTTCGTCCACCTTGTCAACCTCGTCCATTTCCTCCACTTCGTCAACTTCTTCAATCTCGTCAACTTCGTCCACTTTCTCCACTTCTTCTACTTCAACTTCTTCTTCTTCTTGTTCTTCTTCTTCCACTTCTACCCATTCGTCCACTTCGTCCAATTCGTCATATTCATCAACTTCGACAACTTCATCCACTTCCTCCACTCAGTCCACTTTGTCCACTTCCTCCACTTCCTGCACTTCCTCCACTTCCTCCACTTCTTCTACTTCAACTTCGTCAACTTCGTCCACTTCTTCTACTTCAACTTCTTCTTCTTCTTCTTCTTCTTCTTCTTCTTCCACTTCATCCACTTCGTCCAATTCCTCCATTTCATCCAATTCAACGACTTCGTCAACTTCATCCACTTCCTCCACTTCCTCCACTTCCTCCACTTCGCAACTTTGTCCACTTCGTCAACTTCCTCAACTTCATCAACTTCGTCCACTTCCTCCACTTCGCCAATTCGTCCACTTCGTCTACTTTGTCCACTTCTTCCACCACTTCCTCGACTGCCTCCACTTCGTCCAGTTTCTCCACTTTCTCCACTTCGTCCAGTTCCTCCACTTCCTCCACTTCGTCGACTTCGTCCACTTCGTCCACTTCGTCAACCTCGTCCACTTCCTCCACTTCGTCAAATTCGTCAACTTCTTCAACCTCGTGAACATTGTCCACTTCCTCCACTTCTTCTACTTCAACTTCTTCTTCTTCTTCTTCTTCTTCCACTTTGTCCCCTTCGTTCAATTCGTCCAATTCGTCTACTTCGACAACTTCGTCCACTTCCTTCATTCGGTCCACTTTCTCCACTTGCTCCACTTCGTTCAGTTCCTCCACTTCCTAAACTTCCTCCACTTCGTTCTCGGACCCTTTGTCCACTTTGTCCACTTCCTCCACTTCTTCTACTTCAACTTCTTCGTCTTCTTCTTCTTCTTCCATTTCGTCCCCTTCGTCCAATTCGTTCAATTCGTCCAATTCGTCTACTTCGACAACTTCGTCCACTTCCTCCACTCGGTCCACTTTCTCCACTCGCTCCACTTCGTCCACTTCGTCCACTTCCTAAACTTCGTCCACTTCATCGACATCGTCCACTTTCTCCACTTTATCAACTTCGCCAATCTCGTCAACTTTGTCCACTTTGTCCACTTCCTCCACTTCTTCTACTTCAACTTCTTCTTCTTCTTCTTCTTCTTCTTCTTCTTCTTCTTCTTCCACTTCGTCCCGTTCGTCCACTTCGTCCAATTTGTCCAATTCATCTACTTCGACAACTACATCCACTTCCTCCACTCGCTCCACTCAGTCCACTTTCTCCACTTTCTCCACTTCGTCCACTTCGTCAACATCGTCCACTTCGTCAACTTCGTCTACTTCCTCCACTTCTTCTACTTCAACTTCTTCTTCTTCTTGTTCTTCTTCTTCCACTTCGTCCCGTTCGTCCACTTCGTCCAATTCATCTACTTCGACAACTACATCCACTTCCTCCACTCGCTCCACTCAATCCACTTTCTCCACTTCCTCCACTTCCTCCACTTCGTCAACATCGTCCACTCCGTCAACTTCGTCTACTTCATCTACTTCGTCCACTTCTTCTACTTCAACTTCTTCTTCTTCTTCTTCTTCTTCCACTTCATCCACTTCGTCAAATTCCTCCAATTCGTCCAATTCAACGGCTTCGTCCATTTCGTCAACTTCCTATACTTCCTCCACTTCCTCCACTTGGTCCACTTCGTCCACTTCGTCCACTTCCTCCTCTCCCTCCACTTCCTCTACTTCCTCCACTTCCTCCACTTCCTCCACTTTCTCCACTTCGTCCACTTCTTCCATTTCGTCCACTTCATCCACTTCGTCAACTTGCTCAACTTCATCAACTTCGTCCACTTCCTCCAATTCGTCCAATTCGTTCACTTCGTATACTTCGTCCACCGCTTCCAGCACTTCCTCCACTGCCTCAAGTTCCTCCACTTCGTCCAGTTCCTCCACTTCCTCCACTTCGTCCACTTTGTCGACTTCGGCAAGTTCGTCCACTTCGTACTCTTCGTCAACTTCGTCCACTGCGTCAACCTTGTCTACTTCGTCCACTTCCTCCACTTCGTCAACTTCGTCAACTTCTTCAATCTCGTCAATCTCGTCAACCTCGTCCACTTCCTCCACAACTTCTACTTCAACTTCTTCTTCTTCTTCTTCTTCTTCTTCCACTTTGTCCCCTTGGTCCACTTCGTCCAATTCGTTCAATTCGTCCAATTCGTCCACTTCCTCCACTTCCTCTACTTCCTCCACTTCCTCCACTTTCTCCACTTCGTCCACTTCTTCCATTTCGTCCACTTCATCCACTTCCTCAACTTCCTCAACTTCATTAACTTCGTGCACTTCCTCCACTTCGTCGAATTCGTTCACTTCGTATACTTCGTCCACCGCTTCCAGCACTTCCTCCACTGCCTTAAGTTCCTCCACTCCGTCCGGTTCCTCCACTTCCTCCACTTCGTCCACTTCGTCGACTTCGGCAACTTCGTCCACTTCGTACTCTTCGTAACTTCGTCCACTTCGTCAACCTCGTCTACTTCGTCCACTTCCTCCACTTCGTCAACTTTGTCAACTTCTTCAACTTCGTCAACAACGTCAACTTCTTCAACTTCGTCAACTTGCCCAACTTTGTCCACTTCGTCCAATTCGTCTAATTCGACAACTTCATCCACTTTGTCCACTTCCTCCACTCGCTCCACTTTCTCTACTGGCTCCACTTCCTATACTTCCTCCACTTTGTCCACTTCCTCCACTTCCTCCACTTCGTCCACTTCGTCAACATCGTCGACGTCGTCCACTTCGTCCACTTCTTCTACTTCAACTTCTTCTTGTTCTTCTTCTTTTTCCACGTCATCCACTTCATCCACTTCGTCCAATTCGTCCAATTTGTTCAATTTTTCCAATTTGTCCAATTCATCGACTTCGTCCACTTCGTCATCTCTGTCCACTTCCCCTACTCCATCCATTTCGTCCAATTCCTCCACTTCCTCCACGTCCTCCACTCCCTCCACTTCCTCCACTTCCTCGGCTTCGTCCACTTTGTCCACCTGGTCTACTTCGTCCACGTCGTCCACTTCTTCCACTTCGTCAACTTCGTCCACTTCGTCCAATTCGTCCACTTCGTCCACGTCGCCACCTCGTCCACTTTGTCAACTTCGTCCACTTCGTCAACTTCCTCAACTTCATCAACTTCGTCCACTTCCTCCACTTCATCCAATTCGTCCACTTCGTCCACTTCCTCCACCACTTCCTCCACTACCTCAAGTTCCTCCACTTCATCCACTTCGTCCACTTCGTCCACTTTGTCCACTTCGTCCACTTCGTCCACTTCGTCCACTTCGTCCACTTCGTCCACTTCGTCAACTTTGTCCACTTCGTCAACCTCGTCCACTTCGACCACTTCCTCCACTTCGTCAACTTCGTCAACTTCTTCAACCTCGTCAACATTGTTCACTTTGTCCACTTCCTTCACTTCTTCTACTTCAACTTTTTCTTCTTCTTCTTCCACTTCGTCCCCTTCGACCACTTCGACCAATTCGTTCAATTCGTCTACTTCGACAACTTCGTCCACTTCGTCCACTTTCTCCACTTCCTCCACTTCGTCCACTTCCTGCACTTCCTAAACTTCGTCCACTTCGTCGACATCGTCCGCTTCTTCTTCTTTTTCTCCTTTTTCTTCTTCTTCCACTTCCTCCACTTCGTCCAATTCGTCCAATTCATCGACTTCGTCCACTTCCTCCCCTTCGTCCACTTCCTCCACTCCCTTCACTCCCTCCACTTCCTCCACTCCCTCCACTTCCTCCACTTCCGCCACTTCGTCCACGCCGTCCAATTCGTCCACTTCGTCATATTCGTCCACTCTGTCAACTTTGTCCACTTCGTCAACTTCATCAACTTCGTCCACTTCGTCAACTTCATCCGCTTCGTCCAAGTCGTCCACTTCGTCTACTTCGTCCACTTCTTCCACTTCTTCCACTTCTTCCTCCACTTCCTCCACTTCTTCCACTTCGTCCAGTTCGTCCACTACGTGCATTCCGTCCACTCCGTCCACTTCCTCCAGTTCCTCCACTTCATCCACTTCTGCCACTTCGTCAGCCTCGTCCACTTCGTCCACTTCATTCACTTCCTCCACTTCGTCAACTTCTTCAACATCGTCAACGTCATCAACTTCTTCAACTTCGTCAACTTCCTCAACATTGTCCAATTCGTCCAATTCCTCCACTTCGTCCACTTCCTCCACGTCCTCCACTCCCTCCACTTCCTCCGCTTTGTCCACTTTCTCCACTTGGTCCACTTCGTCCACGTCCTCCACTTAGTCCACTTCGTCAACTTTGTCAACTTCGTCCAATTTGTACAATTCGTCCAATTCATCAACTTCGTCCACTTTGTCCACTTCGTCCACTTCGTAAACTCTGTCCACTTCCTCCACTCCATCCACTTCGGCTTGCTCCACTTTCTCCACCTGGTCCACTTCGTCCACGTCCTCCACTTCTTCCACTTCGTCATCTTCGTCGCCTTTGTCCAATTCGTCCACTTCGTCCATTTCTTCCACTTCTTCCTCCACTTCCTCCACTTCCTCCACTTCCTCCACTTCCTCCATTTCTTCCACTTCCTCCACTTCCTCCACTTCCTCCACTTCCTCCACTTCCTCCACTTCCTCCACTTTCTCCACTTCCTCCACTTCCTGCACTTCGTACACTTCGTCCACTCCGTCCATTTCCTCTATTTCCTCCACTTCATGCGCTTCGTCCTCTTCGTCCACTTCGTCAACTTCATCCGCTTCGTCAATTTCCTCAACCTCGTCCACTTCGTGCACTTTGTCCACTTCGTGCACTTTGTCCACTTCGTCCACTTCGTCAACTTCGTCCACCTCTTGCAGTTCTTCTACTTCAAGTTCTTTTTCCTCCTTTTCTTCTTCTTCTTCTTCTTCTTGTCCACTTCGTCCATATCCTAAACTCCCTTCCTCCACTTCCTCTACTTCCACCACTTCGTCCACTTCATCCACTTCGTGCACTTCCTCCACTTCCTCCACTTCCTCCACTTTCTCCACTTCCTCCATTTCCTCTACTTTCTCCACTTCCTCTACTTCGTCCATTCCGTCCACTTCCTCCACTTCCTCCACTTCATCCACTTCGTGCAATTCCTCCACTTCGTCCAGTTCGTCAACTTCATCCAATTCGTAACCTTTGTCCACTTGGTCCAATTCGTTCACTTCGTCTACTTTGTCCACTTCTTCCTGCACTTCCTCCACTTCCTGCACTTCCTCCACTTCCTGCACGTCCTCCACTTCCTCCACTTCGTCCACTTCAACCATTTCGTCCACTTCGTCCATTTCGTCTACCTTGTCAACCTCGTCCACTTCCTCCACTTCGTCAACTTCTTCAATCTCGTCATCTTTGTCCACTTCCTCCACTTCTTCTACTTCAACTTCTTCTTCTTCTTGTTCTTCTTCTTCCACTTCGTCCCCTTCGTCCACTTCGTCCAATTCGTCCAATTCTTCTACTTCGACAACTTCCTCCACTTCGTAAACTCTGTCCACTTCCTCCACTCCATCCACTTCGTCCAATTCCTCCACTTCGTCCACTTCCTCCACGTCCTCCACTCCCTCCACTTCCTCCACTTCCTCGGCTTCGTCCAGTTTGTCCACCTGGTCCACTTCGTCCACGTCGTCCACTTCTTCCACTTCGTCAACTTCATCCAATTCGTCCACGTCGCCACCTCGTCCACTGATAACGGTTGAAAAACCGTTATTTTTATGCTTAAATTTGATACCAAAAGCAACCTTTAAGACTTAGAAACTAGCTTGAACTCATACTTTTGCTTTAGTTTTGAGAATAAGAGAGTTGAAAGTGAATTTAATGGTTTTTTGCAAGATTCCCTTGATTTTGTAGGCTAATTGAATGATTTGAAAGAAGAATTGAAATACCGAATGATTGGAGTGCTGAAAAGTCAACTAGAAACCATAAAAGTCAACCAGTCAACCATAAAAGTCAACCAATCAACTAGAAAAGTCAACCAGTCAACCAGAATGCTGAAAAACCAACCAGAACGCAGAAAAAGTCTGACCGAGTGGCGCTGAGCGGAAAAATACCGCAGAGCGGCACTTTTCGGGTGCCGAAATCACCGCTGAGGGGCAAAACAGCAGCTGGGGGGCAAAATGGATCATGCGCTAGTACCGCTCAGCGGTAAAATACCGCTGAGCGCCATTCTAAGTGGGCTTGGACCGGTTTTCTTTTGTTTTTATGGGCTTGGACTTGTTTTATGTTATTTTTATGCCCTATTTAAGGACTTGCACGTCCTAGGGTTTGTATCTTTGGCTGGAACGAAGCAAACACTCTCTCTTCCACCCCTTTGAAGGAGGATCTTGGATGCTCAGGCTTCCTCTTCACCTTTCTAGGGTTTTATCTTTCATTCTTTCATTGTTATTCATCTAGGTTCACCATGAATATGGTGAACTAAACTCTGTATGTTTGTTGGGGAATCAATGTAATCTTTTGAAGCTCTCGTATATGGAATTTGTTTTTACATCTTTTATTTAAGACCTATGCTTTCTTTCATCATTAGTTAGGGTTTTTCCTCTTTGCTTAATGCTTGCGTTGTTTAACTCATTCGATGCATGATTATTGGTTTTGTCGATACGGGCACGTACGGGGAAGTCTAGATCCGGGGAATTTCTCCCAATATTATATTGGTTGTCGTTAAGCTCCTGCACTTATGAACTAATTATTAGGAATGCTAGGAATTGTATGAACTCGTAATTAGGGAGAAGCCTTCTTGAAAGGTACTTTAGAGAGTGGCATTAACAATGATGATTTGAATGTTGAATTCCTAAAATATATGAGAGTGGATAAGATGAAACTGACCCCCAACAACATATTCATACATATATTTCATTGAAAGTGTTTATCTTTTGCTTTTGCCATTGATCAAAACTGCATGCATACATATTTAATTTTCGTCTTTTGCATATAAAAATCCAAATATTTCGTCTTTAAGTCTTAGCTAATCAATAAACCACACAACTAAACTAGGCCGTGAGTCCTTTGGGAAGAACGATACTTGGTCTTACCAAGTTTATTACTTGAACGATTCGGTCATAATTGCCGATTGTAAAACAATGTTGTGACTTCATATTTTGGTGATCATAAATTTGTCCATCATCCACTTTGTCAACTTCGTCCACTTCGTCAACTTCCTCAACATTGTCCACTTCGTCCAATTCGTCTACTTCGACAACTTCGTACACTTCCTCCACTTCCTCCACTTCCTCCACTTTCTCCACTTTCTCTACTTCCTCCACTCGCTCCACTTTCTACACTGGCTCCACTTCCTCCACTTTTTCCACTTCCTCTACTTCCTCCACTTCCTCCACTTCGTCAACATCGTCGACGTCGTCCACTTTGTCCATTTCGTCAACTTCGTCCACTTCGTCCCCTTCTTCTTCTTCTTCTTCTTCCACTTCATCCACTTTGTCCAATTCGTTCAATTTGTCCAATTTGTCCAATTCATCGACTTCGTCCACTCCGTCCACTTCGTCCACTTCGTCAACTCTGTCGACTTCGTCCACTTTCTCCACTCCGTCCACTTCGTCCAATTCCTCCACTTCGTCCACTTCCTCCACGTCCTCCACTCCCTCCACTTCCTCCACTTTGTCCACTTTCTCCACTTGGTCCACTTCGTCCACATCCTCCACTTAGTCCACTTCGTCAACTTTGTCAATGATGGAAGACCATCTAAGACATACATTGGACCTCTTACTAGAGCCATGGCTAAGAGTTCAAGAGGAAGAAGGATCACTTAATATTTTGCTTCTATGGAAGGTGAATTATCTTAAACCTTCTTCTCTTAATTAAGCATGTTTACTTTGTTTTGTAGGATTAAATAAATTGGAGGGAGCAGCTGCCAGCATGGCATTTGGCACGTGAAAGGAAGGCCTGGTTGGAGAAGCTTGCTGCCAAAGTCATATGTGCCCAGCCAAAACCCCAAAATAGCCCAGCGTTGGATGAGAAGATGCTTCAAACACGTGAGGAGCTGACCTGGAGCAAGGCATGGGATTTGCTGGAAGGATTTGGCGTTGCTGTTAGGCTTCCCATTTGAAATTATGCGGGATTTCATTTCAGAAAAGAGACCCATCTTCACTTATAAATAGGAGGGTTTCTTCCTTGTATGGGTACTTTAGAGCTATGCCCAAATGCTGAGAAATATATTCCAGTCTTGCATTCTGCTCGAGTCAAAATTGCTTGCTAATTCTTCATTTTCTCTCAAGCTTCCTTCCATTATATGAAGGCTTTCTGAGCTGAGAGGCTTCACTCATTTTACCTTGCTTCATTCAAACATCTCCATCACCATTTACTCCATCAATTCCGCTGCACACCAACACATCTACCACACCTCTGATCTGGGAGCTTCAGGCCACTGGTTTCCTCTGGAATTTGGCTCCATCAGTCAACTTCGTCCACTTCTTCCACTTGAAGTTCTTCGCTTTTTCTTCTTCTTCCACTTCGTCTCCTTCGTCCAATTCGTATTCTTCGACAACTTCGTCCAATTCCTCCATTCGGTCCACTTTCTCCACTTGCTCCACTTCGTCCACTTCCTCCACTTCCTAAACTTCGTCCACTTCGTCGAATTCGTCCACTTCCTCCACTTCGTCAATCTCGTCAACTTTATCCACTTCCTCCACTTCCTCCACTTCCTACACTTCCTCCACTTCCTCCACTTCGTCAACATTGTCCACTTCGTCCACTTCTTCTACTTCAACTTCATCCACTTCTTCCAATTCCTCCAATTCGTCCAATTGGCTTAATTACCTACTTAGTCCCCATGTTAGGAGGTAATTTTCTGTTTAGTACCCAGTTTTAAAAATGTAGGTATTTGGTACCTATGTTTTGAAATTTGTATCAATTCAATCCTATCCAGTTAACGGCGTTATAATTGATGCGAGAAATTAAGGACGTTAATGATAGCCTGGGTGGAATAGCTATCAAATGTTTGAATGCATCTTCATTAACGTCCTTAATTTCTCGCATCAATTATAACGCCGTTAACTGGATAGGATTGAATTTATACAAATTTCAAAACATAGGTACCAAATGCCTACATTTTTAAAACCGGGTACTAAACAGAAAATTACCTCCTAACATGGGGACTAAGTAGGTAATTAAGCCCGTCCAATTCCTCCAATTTGTCCAATTCAACTTCATCCACTTCCTCCACTTCTTCCACTTCCTCCACTTCCTCCACTCCCTCCACTTCCTCTACTTCCTCCACTTCCTCCACTTCCTCCACTTCCTCCACTTCCTCCACTTTCTCCACTTCGTCCACTTCTTCCACTTCGTCCACGTCGTCCACTTCGTCCACTTCGTCAACTTGGTCCACTTCGTCAACTTCCTCAACTTCATCAACTTCCTCCACTTCCTCCACTTCGTCCAATTCGTTCACTTCGTCTACTTCGTCCACTTCTTCCACCACTTCCTCCACTGCCTGAAGTTCCCCACTTCGTCCAGTTCCTCCACTTCGTCTACTTCGTCCACTTCGTCCACTTCGTCCACTTCGTCCACTTCGTCAACTTCGTCCACTTCGTCAACCTCGGCCACTTCGTCCACTTCCTCCTTTTCCTCCACTTCGTAAACTTCGTCAACTTCTTCAATCTGGTCAACATTGTCCACTTTGTCCACTTCCTGTACTTCTTCTACTTCAACTTCTTCTTCTTCTTCTTCTTCTTTTTCTTCTTCCACTTCGTCCCCTTGGTCCACTTCGTCCAATTCGTTCAATTCGTCCAATTCGTTCAATTCGTCCAATTCATGTACTTCGACAACTTCGTCCACTTCCTCCACTCGGTCCACTTTCTCCACTTGCTCCACTTCCTCCACTTCCTAAACTTCGTCCACTTCGTCGACATCGTCCACTTCGTTAACTTCGTCAACTTCGTCCACTTCTTCTTCTTCCTCTTTTTCTTTTTTTTCTTCTTCTTCCACTTCCTCCACTTCGTCCAATTCGTCTAATTCATCGACTTCGTCCACTTCCTCCCCTTCGTCCTCTTCGTCCACTTCCTCCACTCCCTCCACTCCCTCCACTCCCTCCACTTCCTCCACTTCTTCCACTTCGTCCACTTTGTCCACTTCGTCCACTTCGTCCACGTCGTCCAATTCGTCCAATTCGTCCACTTCGTCCAATTCGTGCACTTGGTCAACTTTGTCCACTTCGTCAATTTCATCAACTTCGTCAACTTCGTCCACTTCGTCCAATTCGTCCACTTCGTCTACTTCGTCCACATCTTCCACTTCTTCCTCCACTTCCTCCACTTCTTCCAGTTCGTCCACTGCATGCATTCCGTCCACTCCGTCCACTTCCTTCACTTCCTCAACTTTCTCCACTTCGTCCATTTCGTCCACTTCTGCCACTTCGTCAACCTCGTCCACTTCCTCAACTTCCTCCACTTTGTTCACTTCCTCCACTTCGTCAACTTCTTCAACTTCGTCCACGTCGTCAACTTCCACAACTTCGTCAACTTTGTCAACTTGCTCAACTATGTCCACTTCGTCCAATTCGTCTACTTCGACAACTTCGTCCACTTCCTCCACTCGGTCCACTTTCTCCACTTGCTCCACTTCGTCCACTTCCTCCACTTCCTAAACTTCGTGCACTTCGTCGACATCGTCCACTTCGTCAACGTCGTCAACTTCGTCCACTTCTTCTTCTTCTTCTTTTTCTTTTTTTCTTCTTCTTCCACTTCCTCCACTTCGCCAACTTCATCAACTTCGTCAACTTCGTCCAATTCGTCCACTTCGTCTAGTTCGTCCACATCTTCCACTTCTTCCTCCACTTCCACCACTTCTTCCAGTTCGTCCAGTTCGTCCACTGCGTGCATTCCGTCCACTCCGTCCACTCCGTCCACTTCCTTCACTTCCTCAACTTTCTCCACTTCGTCCACTTCTGCCACATCGTCAACCTCGTCCACTTCCTCAACTTCCTCCACTTTGTTCACTTCCTCCACTTCGTCAACTTCTTGAACTTCATCCACGTCGTCAACTTCTACAACTTCGTCAACTTGCTCAACTATGTCCACTTCGTCCAACTTCGTCCACTTCTTCTTCTTCTTCATTTTCTGTTTTTCTTCTTCTTCCACTTCCTCCACTTCTTCAACTTCATCAACTTCGTCCACTTCGTCCAATTCGTTCACTTCGTCTACTTCGTCCACTTCTTCCACCACTTCCTCCACTGCCTCAAGTTCCCCATTTCGTCCAATTCCTCCACTTCGTCTACTTCGTCCACTTCGTCCACTTCGTCCACTTCGTCCACTTCATCCACTTCGTCAACTTCGTCCACTTCGTCAACCTCGTCCACTTCGTCCACTTCCTCCTTTTCCTCCACTTCGTAAACTTCGTCAACTTCTTCAATCTCGTCAACATTGTCCACTTTGTCCACTTCCTGTACTTCTTCTACTTCAACTTCTTCTTCTTCTTCTTCTTCTTCTTTTCTTCTTCCACTTCGTCCCCTTGGTCCACTTCGTCCAATTCGTTCAATTCGTCCAATTCGTGTACTTCGACAACTTCGTCCACTTCCTCCACTCGGTCCACTTTCTCCACTTGCTCCACTTCCTCCACTTCCTAAACTTCGTCCACTTCGTCGACATCGTCCACTTCGTTAACTTCGTCAACTTCGTCCACTTCTTCTTCTTCCTCTTTTTCTTTTTTTCTTCTTCTTCAACTTCCTCCACTTCGTCCAATTCGTCTAATTCATCGACTTCGTCCATTTCCTCCCCTTCGTCCTCTTCGTCCACTTCCTCCACTCCCTCCACTCCCTCCACTCCCTCCACTCCCTCCACTTCCTCCACTTCTTCCATTTCTTCCACGTCGTCCAATTCGTCCAATTCGTCCACTTCGGCCAATTCGTGCACTTGGTCAACTTTTTCCACTTCGTCCACTTCGTCAATTTCATCAACTTCGTCAACTTCGTCCACTTCGTCCAATTCGTCCAGTTCGTCTACTTCGTCCAGATCTTCCACTTCTTCCTCCACTTCCTCCACTTCTTCCAGTTCGTCCACTGCGTGCATTCCGTCCACTCCGTCCACTCCGTCCACTTCGTTCACTTCCTCAACTTTCTCCACTTCGTCCACTTCTGCCACTTCGTCAACCTTGTCCACTTCCTCAACTTCCTCCACTTTGTTCACTTCCTCCACTTCGTCAATTTCTTCAACTTCGTCCACGTCGTCAACTTCTACAACTTCGTCAACTTGCTCAACTATGTCCACTTCGTCCAACTCGTCTACTTCGACAACTTCATCCACTTCCTCCACTCGGTCCACTTTCTCCACTTGCTCCACTTCGTCCACTTCCTCCACTTCCTAAACTTCGTCCACTTCGTCGACATCGTGCACTTCGTCAACGTCGTCAACTTCGTCCACTTCTTCTTCTTCTTCTTTTTCTTTTTTCTTCTTCTTCCACTTCCTCCACTTCGTCAACTTCATCAACTTTGTCAACTTCGTCCACTTCGTCCAATTCGTCCACTTCGTCTACTTCGTCCACATCTTCCACTTCTTCCTCCACTTCCACCACTTCTTCCAGTTCGTCCACTGCGTGCATTCCGTCCACTCCGTCCACTCCGTCCACTTCTTCACTTCCTCAACTTTCTCCACTTCGTCCACTTCTGCCACTTCGTCAACCTCGTCCACTTCCTCAACTTCCTCCACTTTGTTCACTTCCTCCACTTCGTCAACTTCTTGAACTTCGTCCACGTCCTCAACTTCTACAACTTCGTCAACTTGCTCAACTATGTCCACTTCGTCCAACTCGTCTACTTCGACAACTTCGTCCACTTCCTCCACTTCCTCCACTCGCTCCACTTTCTCAACTGGCTCCACTTCCTCCACTTTGTCCACTTCCTCCAATTCCTCAACATCGTCGACGTCGTCCACTTTGTCCACTTCGTCAACTTCGTCCACTTCGTCCCTTTCGTCCACTTCTTCTACTTCAACTTCTTCTTCTTCTTCTTCCACGTCATCCACTTCATCCACTTCGTCCAATTCGTCCAATTTGTCCTATTTGTCAAATTTGTCCAATTCATCGACGTCGTCCACTCTGTCCACTTGTCCACTTCGTCAACTCTGTCCACTTCATCCATTTCGTCAACTCTGTCTACTTCCTCCACTCCGTCCACTTCGTCCAATTCCTCCACTTCGTCCACTTCCTCCACGTCCTCCACTCCCTCCAATTCCTCCACTTCCTCCGCTTTGTCCACTTTGTCCACTTGGTCCACTTCGTCCACGGCGTCCACTTTGTCAACTTCGTCCAATTTGTCCAATTCGTCCAATTCGTCCACTTCGTCAAATTCATCGACTTCGTCCGCTCTGTCCACTTCGCCAACTATGTCCACTTCGTCCACTCCATCCACTTCCTCCACATCCTCCACTTCGTCCACTTCCTCCATTCCCTCCACTTCCTCCACTTCCTCGGCTTTCTCCACTTTCTCCACCTGGTCCACTTCGTCCACGTCGTTCACTTCTTCCACTTCGTCCAATTCCTCCACTTCGTCCACGTCGTCCACTTCGTCAACTTCGTCCACTTCGTCAACTTCCTCAACTTCATCAACTTCCTCCACTTCCTCAACTTCGTCCAATTCGTCCACTTCGTCTACTTCGTCCACTTCTTCCACCACTTCCTCCACTGCCTCAAGTTCCTCCACTTCGTCGAGTTCCTCCACTTCGTCGAGTTCCTCCACTTCGTCCAATTTGTTGACTTCGTCCACTTTGTCCACTTCGTCCACTTCCTCAACTTCATCCACTTCGTCAACCTCGTCCACTTCGTCCACTTCCTCCACTTCGCCAACTTCATCAACTTCTTCAACCTCGTCAACATTGTTAACTTTGTCCACTTCCTCGACTTCTTCTACTTCAACTTCTTCTTCTTCTTCTTCTTCTTCTTCCAACTTCATCCACTTCCTCCACTCGATCCACTTTCTCCGCTTGTTCCACTTCGTCCACTTCCTCCACTTCCTAAACTCCGTCCACTTCGTCCACTTCTTCTTCTTCTTCTTTTCCTTCATTTCTTCTTCTTCCACTTCCTCCACTTCGTCTAATTCGTCCAATTCATCTACTTCGTCCACTACCTCCCCTTCGTCCACTTCCTCCACTTCCTCCACTCCCTCCACTTCCTCCACTCCATCCACTTCCTCCACTTCGTCCACGTCGTCCAATTCGTGCACTTCGTCAAATTCGTCCACTTGGTCAACTTCGTCCACTTCGTCCACTTCCTCCACTTCGTCAACTTCGTCAACTTTGTCAACTTCGTCAACTTCTTCCACTTCGTCAACGTCGTCAACTTCTTCAACTTCGTCAACTTCCTCAACTTTGGCCACTTCGTCCAATTCGTCTACTTCGACAACTTCGTCCACTTCCTCCACTTTCTCCACTTCCTCCACTCGCTCCACTTTCTCCAATGGCTCAACTTCCTCCACTTTGTCCACTTCTTCTACTTCCTCCACTTCCTCCACTTCGTCAACATCGTCCACGTCGTCCACTTTGTGAACTTCGTCAACTTCGTCCACTTCTTCTACTTCAACTTCTTCTTCTTCTTCCTCTTCTTCCACGTCATCCACTTCATCCACTTCGTCCAATTCGTCCAATTTGTCCAATTTGTCCAATTCATCGACTTCGTCCAGTCCGTCAACTTCGTCCACTCTGTCCACTTCGTCCACGTCCTCCACTCCGTCCACTTCGTCCAATTCCTCCGCTTTGTCCACTTTCTCCACCTGGTCAACTTCGTCCACGTCGTCCACTTCGTCCACTTCGTCAACATCGTCAACTTCGTCCAAGTCATCGACTTCGTCCACTCTGTCCACTTCGTCTACTTCGACAACTCTGTCCACTTCGTCAACTCTGTCCACTTCCTCCACTTCCACCACTTCTTCTACTACAACTTCTTCTTCTTCCACTTCGTCCCCTTCGTCCACTTCGTCCAATTCGTC
>CM050920.1:19219327-19281070 GCA_027742785.1 Vigna reflexopilosa
CACTTCGTCAACTTCGTCCACTTCGTCTGCTTCGGCCACTTCGTCCCCTTCGTCTAGTTCGTCAACTTTGTCGACTACCTCCACTTTCTCCACATCCTCCACTTCCTCCACTTCCTCCACTTCCTCCACTTCATCCACTATCTCCACTTCGTCCACTTCGTCAACTTTGTCCAGTTCGTCAGCTTCCTCCACTTCCTCCACTTCCTCCACTTCTTCCTGCACTTCGTCCACTTCCTCCACTTCGTCATCTTCGTCAACTTCCTCCTCTTCGTTCAATTCCTCCACTTCCCCCACTTCCTCCACTTCATCAACTTCGTCCACTGCGTCAACTTCCTCAACTTCGTCCACTTCGTCCACTTCGCCCGCTTCGTCCACTTCGTCCACTTCCTCCATTTCCTCCACTTCCTCTACTTCGTCAACTTCCTCCACTTCCTCCACTTCCTCCACTTCGTCCACTTCCTCCGCTTCCTCCACTTATTCTGCTTCCTCCACTTCGTCCACTTCGTCAACTTCATCCACTTCGTCTACTTCGTCCACTTCATCCACTTTATCAACTTCATCCCCTTCCTCCACTTCCTCCACATCCTCCACTTCGTCCACTTCGCCCACTTCGCCCACTTCGTCCAGTTCCTCCACATCGTCCACTTCCTCCAGTTCATCCAGTTCGTCCACTTCGTCCACTTCCTCCACTTCGTCCACTTCATGCACTATCTCCACTTCTTCCACATCGTCAACTTCGTCTAGTTTGTCAGCTTCCTCCACTTCGTCCACTTCGTCGACTTCGTCCACTTCATTAACTTTGTCAACTTCGTCCACTTCGTCCCCTTCGTCCACATCGTCCACTTCGTCCACTTCGTCAACTTTGGCCACTTCGTCAACCTTGTCAACTTCATCCACTTCCTGCACTTCTTCAACTTCGTCCACTTCGTCCACTTCGCCACTTCGTCAACTTCGTCCACTTCGTCCACTACCTCCACTACCTCCACTTCCTCCACTTCCTCCACTTCGTCAACTTCGTCCCCTTCGTCCACTTCGTCCACTTCGTGCACTTCGTCCACTTTGTCCACTTCATCCACTTCGTGCAATTCGTCCACTTCGTCCAGTTCGTCAACTTCGTCAACTTCTTTAACTTCGTCAACTACGCCAACTACATGAACTTCGTAGTCTTCGTCAACTTCACCAACTTCGTCCACTTCCCCCTCTACCTCCACTTCCTCCACTTCGACAACTTCGTAGACTTCGTCAACTTCACCAACTTCGTCCACTTGCCCCTCTACCTCCACTTCCTCCACTTCCTCCACTTCGTCAACTTCGACCCCTTCCTCCACTTCGCTCACTTCCTCCGCTTCCTTCACTTCGTCCACTTCGTCAACTTCCTCAACTTCGTCCACTTCTTCTACTTCGTCAACTTCGTCTACTTCGTCAACTTCCGCCACTTCCACCGCTTCCTCCGCTTCCTCCGCTTCGTCCACTTCGTCCACTTCGTCCAATTCGCCACATCGTCCACTTCCTCTACTTCCTCCACTTCCTCCACCTCCTTCACTTCCTACACTTCCTCCACTTCCTCCACTTACTCCACTTCCTCCACTTCGCCCACTTCCTCAACTTCCTCCACTTCCTCAATTACGTCCACTTCGTCAACTTCGTCCA
Organism: Vigna reflexopilosa; assembly: GCA_027742785.1. Classification (NCBI taxonomy): domain Eukaryota; kingdom Viridiplantae; phylum Streptophyta; class Magnoliopsida; order Fabales; family Fabaceae; genus Vigna; species Vigna reflexopilosa. The sequence continues at coordinate 19,220,978 of CM050920.1, forward strand.
CCTCGTCCTCTTCGTTCTCTTCCTCCACTTCGTCCACTTCTTCCACTTCGTGAACTTCGTCCACTTCCTCCCCTTCCTCCACTTCCTTCACATCGTTCATTTCCTCAACTTCGTCCACTTCGGCACTTCGCCACTTCGCCACTTCGTCCACTTCCTCCACTTCATCCACTTCGTAAACTTCCTCCACATCGTCCACTTCGTCAACTTCGTCAAGTTCCTCCACTTCATCCACTTCTTCCTCCACTACGTCCACTTCATCCACTTCTTCCTCCACTTCGTCCACTTGGTCATCTTCGGCACTTCGCCACTTCGTGCACTTCCTCCACTTGCTCCACTTCCTTCACTTCCTCCACTTCGTCCACTTTGTCCACTTCATCAACTTCGTCCACGTCGTCCACTTCGTCCACTTCCTCCACTTCCTCAACTTCGTCAAGTTCGCCAACTTCGTCCAATTCGTCCACTTCACCCACTACCTCCACTTCCTCCAGTTCCTCCGCTTCCTCCACTTCCTCTGCTTCCTCGTTCCTCCACTTGGTCAACTTCGTCCACTTCGCCACTTCGTCCACTTCCTTCACTTCGTCCAGTTCGTCCACTTCCTTCGCTTCCTCCGCTTCCTCCCCTTTCTCAACTTCGTTCACTTCGCCACTTCGTCCACTTCGTCCAGTTCCTTCGCTTGCTCCACTTGCTCCACTTCTTCCACTTTCTCCACTTCCTCCAGTTCCTCCACTTTCTCTACTTCGTTCACTTCGTCAACTTCGTCCACTTCGTCCAATTCGCCCACTTCGTCCACTTCGTCCACTTCGTCCACTTCGTCTACTTCGTCCCCTTTATCCACTTCGTCCACTTCGTCCACTTCGTCCACTTCGCCCACTTCGCCCACTACGTCCACTTCCTCCACTTCCTCCACTTCCTCCACTTCGTCTACTTCGTGCACTTCGTCCCCTTCGTCCCCTTCGTCCGCTTCGTCCGCTTCGTCCCCTTCGTCCACTTCGTACACTTCCTCCGATTCCTTCACTTCTTCCACTTCCTTGACTTCTTCCACTTCCTCCACTTCCTCCACTTCGTCCACTTCGTCAACTTCGTCCACTTCGTCAACTTCATCCACTTCGTCCACTTCGCCACTTCGTCAACTTCGACCACTTCGTCAACTTCACCAACTTCGTGCACTTGCCCCTCTACCTCAACTTCCTCCACTTCCCCCACTACCTCCACTTCGTCCGCTTCGTCTCCTTGGTCCACTTTGTACACTACGTACGCTTCCTCCGCTTCCTCCACTTCCTCCGCTTCCTCCACTTCGTCCAATTCGTCAACTTCGTCCACTTCCTCAACTTCGTCCGCTTCGTCCGCTTCGTCAACTTCGTCGACTTCGTCCACTTCGCCCACTTCGCCCACTTCGCCCACTTCACCTACTTCCTCCACTTCCTCCATTTCCTCCACTTCCTCCTCTTCCTCCACTTCGTCCACGTCCCCCGCTTCGTCAAGTTCGTCCACTTCGTCCACTTCGCCACTTCCTTGACTTCGTCCACTTCGTCCACTTCCTCCACTTCGCCCACTCCGTCCACTTCGTCCATTTCGTCCACTTCGTCCAATTCATGCACTTCCTCCACTTCCTTCACTTCCTCCACTTCCTCCACTTCCTCCACTTCACCCACTTCATCAACTTCGTCCACTTCGTGCACTTCGCCACTTCCTCCACTTCCTCCACTACCTCCACTTCTTCCACTTCCTCCACTTCGTCACTTCGTCCACTTCGTCAACTTCGTCAACTTCGCCCCATCGTCCACTTCGTCCCCTTCGTCCACATCGTCCACTTTGTCAACTTCCTCCACTTCCTCCACTTCTTCAACTTCGTCCACTTCGCCCACTTCGCCCACTTCTCCCACTTCGCCTACTTCCTCCACTTCCTCCATTTCCTCCATTTCCTCCACTTCCTCCACTTCGTCCACGTCCCCCACTTCGTCAACTTCATCCACTTCGTCCACTTCGCCACTTCCTTCACTTCGTCCACTTCGTCCACTTCGTCCACTTCTCCACTTCCTTCACTTCGTCCACTTCCTCCACTTCCTCCACTTCCTCCACTTCCTTCACTTCCTCCACTTTGCCCACTTCGTCCACTTCGTCCACTTCATACACTTCCTCCACTTCCTTCACTTCCTCCACTTCCTCCACTTCCTCCACTTCTCCCACTTCATCAACTTCGTCCACTTTGTGCACTTCGCCACTTCCTCCACTTCCTCCACTACCTCCATTTCCTCCACTTCCTCCACTTCCTCCACTTCCTCCACGTCGCCCCTTTCGTCCACTTCGTCGCCTTAGTCCACATCGTCGATTTGGTCAACTTCGTCCACTTCCTCCACTTCTTCAACTTCGTCCACTTCCTCCACTTCGTCCATTTCGACATTTCGTCAACTTCGTCAACTTCGTCCAGTTCGTCAACTTCGTCAACTTCTTCAACTGCGTCAACTACGCCAACTACGTGAACTTCGTAGTCTTCGTCAACTTCACCAACTTCGTCCACTTCCCCCTCTACCTCCACTTCCTCCACTTCCTCCACTTCGACAACTTCGTAGACTTCGTCAACTTCACCAACTTCGTCCACTTCCCCCTCTACCTCCACTTCCTCCACTTCCTCCACTTCGTCAACTTCGACCCCTTCCTCCACTTCGCTCACTTCCTCCGCTTCATTCACTTCGTCCACTTCGTCAACTTCCTCAACTTCGTCCACTTCGTCCACTTCGTCTACTTCGTCAACTTCCGCCACTTCCACCGCTTCCTCCGCTTCCTCTGCTTCGTCCACTTCGTCCAATTCGCCACATCGTCCACTTCCTCTACTTCCTCCACTTCCTCCACCTCCTCCACTTCCTACACTTCCTCCACTTCCTCCACTTACTCCACTTCCTCCACTTCGCCCACTTCCTCAACTTCCTCCACTTCCTCAATTACGTCCACTTCGTCAACTTCGTCCACCTCGTCCTCTTCGTTCTCTTCCTCCACTTCGTCCACTTCTTCCACTTCGTGAACTTCGTCCACTTCCTCGCCTTCCTCCACTTCCTTCACATCGTTCATTTCCTCAACTTCGTCCACTTCAGCACTTCGGCACTTCGCCACTTCGTCCACTTCCTCCACTTCATCCACTTCGTCAACTTCCTCCACATCGTCCACTTCGTCAACTTCTTCAAGTTCCTCCACTTCATCCACTTCTTCCTCCACTTCGTCCACTTCATCCACTTCTTCCTCCACTTCGTCCACTTGGTCATCTTCGGCACTTCGCCACTTCGTGCACTTCCTCCACTTGCTCCACTTCCTTCACTTCCTCCACTTGGTCCACTTTGTCCACTTCATCAACTTCGTCCACGTCGTCCACTTCCTCCACTTCCTCCACTTCCTCAACTTCGTCAAGTTCGTCAACTTCGTCCAATTCGTCCACTTCACCCACTACCTCCACTTCCTCCAGTTCCTCCGCTTCCTCCACTTCCTCTGCTTCCTCGTTCCTCCACTTGGTCAACTTCGTCCACTTCGCCACTTCGTCCACTTCCTTCACTTCGTCCAGTTCGTCCACTTCCTCCGCTTCCTCCCCTTTCTCAACTTCGTTCACTTCGCCACTTCGTCCACTTCGTCCAGTTCCTTCGCTTGCTCCACTTGCTCCACTTCTTCCACTTGCTCCACTTCCTCCAGTTCCTCCACTTTCTCCACTTCGTTCACTTCGTCAACTTCGTCCACTTCGTCCAATTCGCCCACTTCGTTCATTTCGTCCACTTCGTCCACTTCGTCCACTTCGTCCACTTCGTCCACTTCGTCCACTTCGTCCACTTCGTCCACTTCGTCCCCTTTATCCACTTCGTCCACTTCGTCCAATTCGCCCACTTCGTCCACTTCGTCCACGTCCACTTCGTCCACTTCGTCCACTTCGCCCACTTCGCCCACTACGTCCACTTCGTCCACTTCCTCCACTTCCTCCACTTCGTCCACTTCGTCCAATTCGCCCACTTCGTCCACTTCGTCCACTTCGTCCACTTCGTCCACTTCGTCCACTTCGTCCACTTCGTCCCCTTTATCCACTTCGTCCACTTCGTCCACTTCGCCCACTTCGCCCACTACGTCCACTTCCTCCACTTCCTCCACTTCCTCCACTTCGTCTACTTCGTCCACTTCGTCCCCTTCGTCCCCTTCGTCCGCTTCGTCCGCTTCGTCCCCTTCGTCCACTTCGTACACTTCCTCCGATTCCTTCACTTCCTCCACTTCCTCGACTTCTTCCACTTCCTCCACTTCCTCCACTTCGTCCACTTCGTCAACTTCGTCCACTTCGTCAACTTCATCCACTTCGTCCACTTCGCCACTTCGTCAACTTCGACCACTTCGTCAACTTCACCAACTTCGTGCACTTGCCCCTCTACCTCAACTTCCTCCACTTCCCCCACTACCTCCACTTCGTCCGCTTCGTCTCCTTGGTCCACTTTGTACACTTCGTACGCTTCCTCCGCTTCCTCCACTTCGTCCAATTCGTCAACTTCGTCCACTTCCTCAACTTCGTCCGCTTCGTCAACTTCGTCCACTTCGTCCACTTCCTCCACTTCCTCCATTTCCTCCACTTCCTCCTCTTCCTCCACTTCGTCCACGTCCCCCGCTTCGTCAAGTTCGTCCACTTCGCCACTTCCTTGACTTCGTCCACTTCGTCCACTTCCTCCACTTCGCCCAATCCGTCCACTTCGTCCACTTCCTCCACTTCATACACTTCCACCACTTCTTTCACTTCCTCCACTTCCTCCACTTCCTCCACTTCACCCACTTCATCAACTTCGTCCACTTCGTGCACTTCGCCACTTCCTCCACTTCCTCCACTACCTCCACTTCCTCCACTTCCTCCACTTCCTCCACTTCGTCACTTCGTCCACTTCGTCAACTTCGTCAACTTCGCCCCCATCGTCCACTTCGTCCCCTTCGTCCACATCGTCCACTTTGTCAACTTCCTCCACTTCCTCCACTTCTTCAACTTCGTCCGCTTCGTCCACTTCGCCCACTTCGCCCACTTCACCCACTTCGCCTACTTCCTCCACTTCCTCCATTTCCTCCATTTCCTCCACTTCCTCCACTTCGTCCACGTCCCCCACTTCGTCAACTTCATCCACTTCGTCCACTTCGCCACTTCCTTCACTTCGTCCACTTCGTCCACTTCTCCACTTCCTTCACTTCGTCCACTTCCTCCACTTCCTCCACTTCCTTCACTTCCTCCACTTTGCCCACTTCGTCCACTTCGTCCACTTCATACACTTCCTCCACTTCCTTCACTTCCTCCACTTCCTCCACTTCCTCCACTTCTCCCACTTCATCAACTTCGTCCACTTTGTGCACTTCGCCACTTCCTCCACTTCCTCCACTACCTCCATTTCCTCCACTTCCTCCACTTCCTCCACTTCCTCCACTCCTCCACTTCGCCCCCTTCGTCCACTTCGTCGCCTTAGTCCACATCGTCCACTTTGTCAACTTCGTCCACTTCCTCCACTTCTTCAACTTCGTCCACTTCCTCCACTTCGTCCATTTCGACATTTCGTCAACTTCGTCAACTTCGTCCACTTCCTCCACTTCTTCGACTCGCTCCACTCGCTCCACTTTCTCCACTTGCTCCATTTCCGCCACTTCGTCCAATACGTTCAATTCATTGACTTCATCCACTTCGTCCACTTTCTCTACACCCTCCACCTCCTCCACTTCCTCCACTCCGCCACTTCCTCCATTTTCTCCACTTCCTCCCTTCGTCCACCGCATCCACTCCATCCACTTCGTGCATTTCCTCCACTTCGTCAACTTGGTCATCTTCTGCACTTTGCCACTTCGTCCACTCCATCCATTACGTCGACTTCGTGCACTTCCTCCACTTCCTCCACTTCGTCCACTTTGTCCACTTCATCAACTTCGTCCATTTCGTCCACTTCCTCAACTTCGTCAAGTTCGTCAACTTCGTCCAATTCGTCCACTTCTCCCACTACCTCCACTTCCTCCACTTCCTCCGCTTCCTCCACTTCCTCTGCTTCCTCGTTCCTCCACTTGATCAACTTCGTCCACTTCGCCACTTCGTCCACTTCGCCACTTCGTCCACTTCCTTCACTTCGTCCAGTTCGTCCACTTCCTTCGCTTCCTCCGCTTCCTTCCCTTTCTCAACTTCGTTCACTTCGCCACTTCGTCCACTTCGTCCAGTTCCTCCGCTTGCTCCACTTGCTCCACTTCTTCCACTTCCTCTAGTTCCTCCACTTTCTCCACTTCGTCAACTTCGTCCACTTCGCCCACTTCGCTCACTTCGCCCACTTCCTCCACTTCCTCCACTTCATCAACTTCGTAAAGTTCGTCCACTTCGCCCCCTTCGTCCACTTCGTCCCCTTCGTCCACATCGTCCACTTCGTCCACTTCGTCTACTTCGTCCACTTCGTCCACTTCGTCAACTTCATCCAGTTCGTCAATTTTGTCAAGTTCGTCCACTTCCTCCACTTCTTCAACTTCGTCCACTTCTTCCAGTTCGGCATTTTGTCAACTTCGTCCCTTTGGTCCACTTCCACCACTTGTTCCACTTGCTCCACTCACTCCACTCGCTCCACTTTCTCCACTTGCTCCACTTCCGCCACTTCCTCCACTTCGTCCAGTTTGTCAACATCATCCACGTTGTCCACTTCGTCGACCTCGTCAACTTCGTCCACTCCGCCCACTTCGTCAACTTCTTCTACTTCTCTTTCTTCTTCTTCTTCTTCTTCGACTTTAACCACTTCGTCTAACTCGTTCAATTCATTGACTTCGTCCACTTCGTCAACTTCGTCCACTTCGTCCACTTTGTGCACTTCCTTCACTTCAACCACTTCGTCCACTTCGCCCACTTCGTCCACTTCGTCCATTTCTCCACTTCCTCCACTTCCTCCACTTCGTCCACTTCCTCTACTCCCTCCACTTCCTCCACTTTGTCCACTTCCTCCACTTCGTCCACTTCGTCAACTTCTTCAACTTCGTCAACTTTGTCAACTTTGTCCACTTCGTCGACTTCCTCTATTTCCTCCACTTCTTCTACTTCAACTTCTTCTTCTTCTTCTGCTTGTTCTTCTTCATCTTCCACTTCGTCCAATTCGTCTACTTCGACACCTTCGTCCACTTGGTCCACTTCCTCCAATCGCTCCACTCGCTCCACTCGCTCCACTTTCTCCACTTGCTCCACTTCCGCCACTTCCTCCACTTCGTCCATTTCATCCACTTCGTCCACTTCATCCACTTTGTCAACATCGTCGACTTTGTCTACTTCGTCGACATCGTCCACTTGCTTCACTTCCTCCACTTCCTCTACTTCAACTTCTTATTCTTCTTGTTCTTGTTCTTCTTCTTCTTCATGTTCTTGTTCTTCTTCTTCTTCTTCATCTTCCACTTCGTCCACTTCTTCCAATTCGTCCAATTCGTCTACTTTGACAACTTCGTCATCTTGGTCCACTTCCTCCACTTCCTCCACTCGCTCCACTCGCTCCACTCGCTCCACTCGCTCCACTCTCTCCACTTTCTCCACTTCCTCCTCTTCCGCCATTTCCTCCACTTCGTCCACTTCATCCAGTTCCTCCTCTTCGTCCACTTCGTCCACTTCGTCAACTTCGTCCACTTGCTCCACTACCTCCCCTTCCTCCACTTCCTCCACTTCCTCCACTTCGTCCACTTCCTCCACTTCGCCACTTCCTCCACTTCCTCCACTTCGTCAACTTCGTCCACTTCGCCCACTTCGTCCACTTCGTCCACTACCTCCACTTCCTCCACTTCCTCCACTTCGTCAACTTCGTCCACTTCGTCCACTTCGCCACTTCGTCCACTTCGCCCACTTCGCCCACTCCGCCCATTTCATCCACTTCGTCCAATTCGTCCACTTCTTCAACTTCTTCAACTTTGGCCACTTGGTCCACTTCGTCAACTTTGTCCACTTCGCCACTTCCTCCACTTCCTCCACTTCGTCCACTTCTTCCACTTCCTTCGCTTCCTCCATTTCCTCGCCTTCGTCCACTTCGCCACTTCGTCCAACTCCTATGATTGCTCCACTTGTTCCACTTCGTGCACTTCCTCCACTTCGTCTACTTCTTCCACTTTGCCGACTTCGTGTACTTCCTCCACTTCGTCAACTTCGTCCACTTCGTCCACTTCGCCACTTCCTCCACTTCGTCCACTTTGCCCACTTCGTCCACTTTGACGACTTCGTGCACTTCGTCAACTTCGTCAACTTCCTCCACTTCGTCAACTTTGTCAACTTCGTCCAATTCGTCCACTTCATCAACTTCGTCCACTTCACAAACTTCCTCCACTTCCTCCACTACCTCCACTTCGTCCACGACCTCCACTTCGTCCACGACCTCCACTTCCTCCGCTTCCTCCACTTCCTTCGCTTCCTCCGCTTCGTCAACTTCGTCCACTTCCTCCACTTCCTCCGCTTCGTCCACTTCGCCCACTTCCTTCACTTTTTCCATTTCCTCCACTTCCTCCACTTCATCAACTTTGATGGAAGCAACTCCAAGCTTCAAAAATGGAGCAGCTCCTTGGACAGAATGACGCAGCGGACTGGTTGGATGAATGGCAAACGGAGCTGCACACCAGGTGTTCGATGGAAGGTTTGGTGCGGTTTTGGAGGTGTGTTTGCAGTGTTTCTAGCTCAGACTGCCTTCCAAGAGGGAAGGAAGCTAGAGGATAAGTGTGCTAAGAAGGCACAAGTCAATGAACTTGAAGAAGAAGTGGCTAGAACCAATTCAACAGCATTTCTTTATTCAATTCAAGTTCCTTTTACAAGAATGAGAAGCTCTCTTTTATAGAGTAAGAGAAGCCTCTGAAATGTGCTAAAGAAGCTATTCAAACGTGCATAGACTACCAGTTGAAGATGTTTCACGTGGGAAATGTGCTTTAGATGAAGGAGATGCATGGTTTGAATGTGTTTCACGTGGAAAATATGGGCCACGGCTGGAATGTGCTCTACATGTGCATGGTTGATTATTTTGCACATGGAAAGTGTTGAAAATGTGCTCCAATGTGAAGGCTTCACGGTTTGGCTGCAACATGTACTTCTACTTGCCTCATTTTCTCTCTTTTGCTGGTTTAAGCTTCCTAGTATGGATGCTCATGGATTCCTACCTACAAAACAAGATAAAGATATTTAGTTAAAGAAGAACATGCTAAGACTTTAGAAAGAAAAGATTAAGTCCCTTATTCAACTTCCCTTTCTTGGTCTTAGAGTAAAGTTGATACTTCTTTGGATGGGAAGTCCCTAAAGGGGTTGCCATCATTCCCTCCCTCTTTAAAAACGATTTGTCCTCAAGTCGGGAAGAAAGAAAGAAGCACAACTTTGGTTTTTATGTTCCTCCGGGATCAAAAATATATCTACAAAAAATTGCAAAAATGAGTATGATGAAGAAGATGTAAACAAAGATAAGAAGACAAAAGAAAAATCTTGTATTTTTGAAAAAGATTTTCAGAAATTTAGGCTTGGAAAAATGGAAAATTCCATAGTCCCAAGTTATTGGATTTTTATCTTGAGTTACTTGTTTACACAAAGGTAACATTAACTCAAGGTTTGAATTGCCATATTTTGAAAAGGATTGCACAGAATATTGGATGGCAATTGATTTAAAAGAAAAATGAATAATGGAGGAGTGCACAATAAATGGAAAAGAAGTAAAGAATGAGAACCCTTCCCTTTTAGGTTCCATGGTAATGGTAAGAGTAGGAGTTGCCAGCATTAGCAAGAGCTCCTTCTCTTTACTTTCCTCTGCTTTCTTCTTTTCTTCTTCTCTTTTCTTTTCCTCTTTCCTTCTCTCTTCTTCTTTTTTCTCTCTTTCCTGTCTCTCTTCTTCCTTTCTCTCTTCTTCTTTTCTCTCTCTATTTCTTCTCTCTGCTTCTTCTCTCTCTTTCTTGTCTCTCAACATCTCTTTTTAGCTTTAATTCTATTTGGTTAGCTTGTAGCTCCTTAAGATTAATCTTAAATTCTAGTTCTCTAATAAGGAAACCATTGTCATTGAAGCTTTCAAGAAATGTTTTTCCATCTTGAATGTAAGCTCTCAACAATTGTAGGTTTCTCTTAATAGTTGAAGGCACAAACTTTTTTCTCATGCAAGATTTTAATTCAGACCAATTATGAATGGGAGATTTTCTACCTATCCTAACATGATATTGTCTCTCATCCCACCACTCTCTTGCATGCTTTTCAAATCTAGATGTGTAGAGACTAAGGACATAAGATTCACTATTGCTAGAATGGAAATAGGATTCAGGTTTACTTTTTCTAGCAATAAATGGATGTATGTCATTAATGTCCTTTTCCCAAGCTAGGTATATTAAAGCACCAATATCCGCACCAAAGAATGGAATATTTGCCCTAGCTTGTTTATACAATTCACCCTCAATCCGATCAAATTCATGAAAGGAACAAGTCCTTCTTCTAGCTTCATCAAGTTTTCTTTTAATTTCTTTGAAACTAATGAATTGATCAAAACTAGAAGACCAAGAGGAACTATATGAACAAGAAGACGGATAAGAAGTATAACAAGACATCAAAAACTTTTTTTTGATTTTTGTGAAGGATTTCTAGAAAGATTCTAGAGGTAAAATGAACCAAATAGCTCCCAGGAAGGAGAGGTGAGTCACAAATGGACAAGCTTAAGAACCTTGTCCTTCCTAGCCAGAGTGTCTTTGGTTGTTTCTTACCTTAGTTTCTAGGTAGAAATCTTTCAAAAGCTTTTTAAATGCAATAATGCTATGCACCTAGAAACCAAATGAAGGTTTATCTATATGAAACACGCTCCTAAGTACCACGAAGACTTAAAACATAAAAGTCAACAAGCAAAGTAAAGTAAAGCAAATGGAAATGAATGAGACACTGTCCTAAGTGAAAGTGCAAATGACACTTGGAGCCAGTTGACACACTTTCACACTAAGAAGTGGAAACTAAACTATTACAATGTTGTATGTTGCACTTGGAATTGCTTGAAAAGCATTTTTCCAAGTCACTTTAAATTGAAAATGAACACAAAATGGAAACAAATTATAAAGGTTCCGTGATACCAAGCCAAATTTACAATGCAATGTTGGTACAATGAAATAAAGCCAAGTGTGGCTGCTAGTTCAGATTGGTTGAAGACCAAAGGTGATGTGTTTTTGCTGCTGAAATGGTTGCTGGACCAGCAATGTTAAAGTGCTCTTGGAGTCCAAGCTTGAAGCCCTTTTAACACCTCATCCACTTCCTAAGATGCTACCCTCTTGGAGCAAGGAATCTGAGGTAAAACAGCTGCACCAATTCGTCACAACACCCAAAACAAACACCAAACCAGTCAACAAACAAATCAGCTGCTGCACCAGGATTTAATTTTTGCAGAACAGATTTTGGGCACAAATTAGAAGGCAAACAAGTTGAATTCAAGTGAATTTAAGCTTTGAAACACAGGAGGGACACTAAAGGAACCTAGGAAAGGCACTAGAACAGATTAAACAAGCAAAAAAAAACTCAAAACAGTAATGAAATTGTGTGCTTCGAAACTGTATGATAAAATTTGAAACTGTTTGATGAAATGCCACAAAGAACATCAAATTTTGTGGTTTCTGGTTTTTGACCTTTCAAATCTGGATTGCAGGGTTTAAATTGCTTTTTATGATTGCTATACACTTGGATAAGCATATAAATGTATTTGGAAACTTAAACCCAGCTTTTGCCAATCCAAAGATGAAAAGTAGAATATGGCTAATGCCAAACAGCACACAAAAAAAGGCATTCTGCACCAGAAAAATGGTTTGAAAATGGTGCTTTGAGATGCAAAAATGAGTTGCAGTGATTCTAAGGCTTAGTGGAAGCTTCAAGCAAGTTTACATCATCAATATGAAAGTGTTTAATCATTGAAACAGCAAGGAATCACACTGCATTAGAAAATCAGTAGTCCACTTCCAAACTTAAGCAAAAATGATGGTTTAGAAGGTGATTTTGCATATAGGTTCAAAATTCACCAAATGAACAGTGCATTCTAATTTCAAATGGTAAAATAAACTGATTCAAATGGTTACAATGCACGAAAACATCCAGAATCAACAATTCACACCAGCTGTAGCCAAAAGTGAAACACAAAAGCACCAAATCTGCACCAGATTTTGAAATGTGGCAAGAAAAATTTGGAAACTGGAGTGGTGAAAATGAGTAGCAGGGATTCAAATGTGTAGAGGACACTTCCAACAAGTTTGTATCATCAAATGTCATATGTTGAAACACTTAAACAGCCAAAGCAAAGTGAATATCAGTTTTTCAGTGGTTGACTTCCAATTTTAACAAAATTTGGTGGTTTGGCTGGTGTATTTTCGGATAGGTTCAAAAATGACCATATGAACAGTAAGAACAAGTTTGAAATGGTCAAGTATACTTGCACAAACAATCCAACACCACAGAGGCACAAAGATTCTCAAAATCACTCTAATAGTTGCCAAAATATGCAGAAAATTGGACAAAACTGCACCAGAAATTAAAATGCAACAGAGTCAAAGCTGGATGGATCAACAATCATGCAAGAAAGGTCCTAAACAACTAGATCTAACTGTAGAGTATCAGCTAGAGGAACTTTAAACACCTAAGACACATCAAAGACATCAATCACGGTGAAAAAGATTGAATGAAAATAGTGACAGCACTTGTAACCAGATTTCTGTGGAAATCAAGTATGCTTATAGCATTGTAGTGATTAATACTGGTTAGCATTGCTTAGAACATGTTTCACATCATCAAATAAACTTGTTCAAAGCTTAAGAACAGCAAAATGTGCACTGGAACAGTTTTTGGATATTGCACCAGTTTTGAAAATTCTGTGCAGACTTTGAAAATCAGAAACAATTTTCTTTTTGCAATGCTATAGCTCATATGATCAGGCTAGACATTGTCTCACTGCCTTATATGATCAATAGATGACTACATATGCATCAAACCACAAATTAAACGGAAAATTTACAGCAGAACAGATTCAAACGCATGCTGACAGAAGTTAAAACTGCACATAGCACATGACATCGGACAAAACTAGAAAATGACTTTGAAAGCTGGAATGAACTGACACAAACGATTTTCACCGTTTAAAATGATCAACAAACACTAAGGAAAAGCGAATACATGATTACAGCAATCACAGACACGAAATAAACCAAAACAGAATAAAAAAATTTGATGAAACAGTGACAGAGTTTGACAGCACATGACAGAAACGAAAATTGCACAAAAGAGAGGCTTATCTCTTTTGCTTCATCATCTCTATGTCTTTTCTTTGTAGAGATGTTTTCATCAGATTTTGTGTAAACTGTGATTTGCTGTAGAATCTGCTCCCAAGGTGCATCATTATCCACCATTCTGAATAATTCTGTGAAGTCCAGTTGTTTCCCTTGATGGATTGGAAAAGGAAAAGTACTTTTGGTCTCTATTTCTCTTCTCTCTTCTGTATCTAACTCAACTTTCTCATCATCAACACTCTCTACGACCTTGCACTCTTCTCTAGGGTTAACCTCAGTATTAGCTCTAAAATTTCTATTTGGCCTTTCTTCCACCTGTTTGGTGATCTGCCCCATCTGAGTCTCCAAATTTTTGATAGTAGCTTCAGTGCACTTTTGGGTAGACTCAGTTTTCTGCATGAAATTGTTGAGAGTTTCCTCCATCCTCATGGACCTTTCATTAAGCATAGATAACTGTTGCCATAAGGTGGGTTACTGCTGCTGCTTATTATATTGACCAACTTGCCCAGTTTGCCCTTGACCAATACTTGGGTGTGGTTTCCACCCCTGATTGTAGCTTCCTTGACGATACTGATTGGTCATGTAGTTTACATCCTCTACGGCTTCAACTGGAAAGGCACATTGACCATTGATATGGTCGCCTCCACACAATTCGCACAACTGGGTTTGTACCTGTGCAACAGTTTTCAACTCTTTGGGTAATTGTGCAAGAGTTTTAGTCAGAGTCTCCAGCTGTTGAGTTAGAATTTTGTTTTGAGCTAGCAGGGCATCATGTGTCTATAATTGGAGGACTCCTTTTTGCATAGGAGCTCCTCTCTCATTGTGTAGCTCATTATCACTAGTAGCCATGCTTTCTATAATCTCTGTTGCTTCCTCTGGAGTTTTCCATTTAATATTGCCTCCTGCTGAGGCGTCCAGCATCATCTTGGTTTGTGAACCAAGCCCTCCAAGGAAAGTTAAGACTACTTCCTGATCTTCAAAGCCATGCGTGGGTGTTTTTCTTAGCAAGCTTTTGTATCTGTCCCATGCATGCCCCAGTGATTCTTCCATACCCTGCTTAAATGAAGAAATCTCTTGCTTGCCTTTTGTCACCTTAGATTGTGGGAAGTACTTGTTTAAAAATTTTGTGACCACTGGTTCCTACTCTGTGAAACTTTCTTCTGGGAAAGATTTCAACCAAAGCTTAGCATTGCCTCCCAATGAGAAAGGAAACAAGCTAAGTTTGATAGCTTCGTCTGGCACCCCATTAATTTTGACTGTGTTGTAAATCTCATTGAAGGTAGTGAGGTGCTCATATGGGCTTTCATGAGATAACCCATTAAATTGGTTGCTTTTCACCAGTTGAATCAGTGCTGGTTTGACCTCCATATTAGCTGCATTGACTCTAGGTCTAGCTATACTGTTAAAGTGCTGAGGTCCAGCTATATTGGTGTAGTCAGCAAGAGTTCTTCTAACATTGTTGTTCTCCATATTTTCTGTGCTATGAACAGAACCTTGTGGTGATGATTGTAAGAGAGTTTCTGGAGAAGGGAAAAGTTCTCTAGATGTTCGGATTCTTCTCCTCCGTCTACTCTCGTCTAGACCTTCAAGCAGAGGTTCTGTTGTTTTCTTGCTCCTTGTTCTAATTGCTTCCTGCATGCACAAGAAAACAAAACCCTAGAAAAGATTTGTTAGCACAAAAAGATATAGGAGAAGATATAGATTTAGAAGATAAAAGATTCAGAGGATAAGATAAAATAATATAAAATAAAACAAAATAAAATAAAATCTAATCTAATCAAATCAAATCAAATCTAATCTAATAAAATAAAATAAAATAAAATAAAATAAAATAAAATAAGATAAAATAAAATAAAATAAAATAAAATAAAATAAAATCAAATAAAATTAAATAAAATAAAATCAAATAAAATCAAATAAAATAAAACTAAATCAAATAAAAATGGAAAAAAATAAAAACAGAAAATAAAAACAGAAATTCAAAATTAAAGTCAAAGATAATCAATAATCACACAAATTAATCAGTTAAACCACAGTCCCCGGCAGCGACGCCAAAAACTTGATGGACAAATTTATGATCACCAAAATATGATGTCACAAACTTGTTTAACAATCGGCAAGTATGACCGAATCGTTTCAAGTAATAAACTCGGTAAGACCAAGTATCGTTCTCCCAAAGGACTCACGGCCTAGTTTAGTTATGTGATTTGTTGATTAGCTAAGACTTAAGAACAAAATAATTGGATTTTACTATGCAAAAGACGAAAATAAACATGTATGCATGAGGTTGATCAATGGCTAAAACAAAAGAAAGACACTTTCAATGAAATATATTGATGAATATGTTGTTGGGGGTCAATTTCATCTTATCCACTCTCATATATTTTAGGAATTCAACATTCAAGTCATCATTGTTAATGCCACTCTCTAAATTACCTTTCAAGAAGGCTTCTCCCTAATTACGAGTTCATACGATTCCTAGCATTCCTAATAATTAGTTTTTTTAGCACAGGAGCTTAAGGCAACCAATATACTATTGGGAGAAATTCCCCGGATCTAGACTTCCCCGTACGTTCCCGTATCGACAAAACCAATAATCATGCATTGAATGAGTTAAACAAAGCAAGCATTGAGCAAAGAGGAAAAACCCTAACTAATGATGAAAGAAAGCATAAGTCTTAGATTAAGATGCAAGCACAAATTCCATATATGAGAGCTTCAAAAGATTACATTGATTCCCCAACAAACATACAAGGTTTAGTTCACCATATTCATGGTGAACCTAGATGAACAATAATGAAAGAATGAAAGAGATAGAAAAACCCGAGAAAGAGAAGAGGAGAGCTGTCACCATCTCCCAATCTACCCCAAGGGGTGGAAGAGAGAGTGTTTGCTTCGTTTCTGCCAAAGATACAACCCTAAGACATCTAGGTCTTTAAATAGGACATAAAAATAATAGAAAACGGGTCCAGGCCCAAACAGATCATAAAATCGCATAAAACTGGCCCAAAACTCGTCTGGTTGACTTTTTTCGTATTCTGGTTGACTGGTTGACTTTTTGGTTGACTGCTTGACTTTTCTGGTTGACTGGTTGACTTTTCTGGTTTCTGGTTGACTTTTCTGATTCCATCTCTCTCCTTCTTCACTTCTTTCACTAAATTCACCTTAAAACCTGCACAAAAACACTGAAATCAAGCATAAACCTGTCCAACTCTCTTATTTCTGAAAATATGGATAAAAGCATGATTTCAAGCTAGTTTCTAAGTGTAAAGGTTGCTTTTTGTGTCAATTTTAAGCATGAAAATAACAGTTTTTCAACTGTTATCATGCACTTCGTCAACTTCCTCCACTTCGTCCACTTCGCCACTTCGTCAACTTCCTCCACTTCCTTCACTTCCTCCACCTCCTCCACTTCCTCCACTTCCTCCACTTCATCCACTTCTTCCTCCACTTCGTCCACTTCCTCCACTTCCTCCACTTCCTCCACTTCGTCAACTTCGTCCACTTCGTCCCGTTCGCCCCCTTCGTCCACTTCGTCCCGTTCGCCCCCTTCGTCCACATCGTCCACTTCGTCCACCTCGTCAACTTCGTCCACTTCGTCAACTTGATCCAGTTTGTCAACTTTGTCAACTTCGTCCACTTCGTCCACTTCCTGCACTTCTTCAACTTCGTCCACTTCGTTCACTTCGCCACTTCGTCAACTTGGTCCACTTCCTCCACTTCGTCAACTTCGTCCCCTTTGTCCACTTCTTCCACTTCGTCCACTTCGTCAACTCCGCCCACTCCGCCCACTTCGTCCACTTCGTCCACTTCGTCCACTTCGTCCACTTCGTCCACTTCGTCCACTTCGTCCACTTCGTCCACTTCGTCCACTTCGTCCACTTCGTCCACTTCGTCCACTTCGTCCACTTCGTGCACTTCGTCCACTTCGTCCACTTCGTACACGTCCTCCACTTCCTGCACTTCCTCTACTTCTTCCACTTCCTCCACTTCGTCACTTCCTCAATTTCGTCCACTTCCTCCACCTCCTCCACTTCATCCACTTCCTCCAATTCCTCCACTTCGTCAACTTTGTCCACTTCGTCAACTTCGTCCACTTCCTCCACTTCCTTCACTTTCTCCACTTCGTCAACTTTGTCAACTTCGTCCACTTCCTCAACTTTCTTCGCTTCCTCCGCTTCGTCCACTTCGTCCACTTCGTCATCTTCGTCCACTTCGTCCACTTTGTCAACTTCGTCCACTTCGTCCATTTCGTCCACTCCGCCCACATCCTCAACTTGGTCAACTTCGTCAACTTCGTCAACTTCGTCTCCTTCGTCCACTTCGTCCACTTCGTCAACTTCGTCCCCTTCGTCCACTTCGTCCACTTCGTCAACATCGTCCACTTCCTCCACTTCGTCAACTTCGCCAACTTTGTCCACTTCCGCCACTTCCTCCACTTCGTCTACTTCGTCCACTTCCTCCACTACCTCCACTTCCTCCAGTTCCTCCACTACCTCCACTTCCTCCACTTCCTCCACTTCGTCAACTCCGCCCACTTCGTCCACTTCCGCCACTTCCAGCGCTTCCTCCACTTCCTCCACTTCTTCAACTTCGTCCACTTCGTCAACTTCGTCCACCTCGTCCTCTTCGTCCTCTTTGTCAACTTCATCCACTTCGTCAACCACGTCAACTTCGTCAACTTCACCAACTTCGTCCACTTCCCCCCTCTACCTCCACTTCCTCCACTACCTCCACTTCCTCCACTTCGTCCACTTGGTCCACTTCGTCCACTTTGTACACTTCCTCCACTTCCTCCACTTCTTCCACTACCTCCACTTCCTCCACTTCCTCCGCTTCCTCCGATTTCTCGGCTTCCTCCACTTCCTCCGCTTCCTTCGCTTCATCAACTTCGTCCACTTCCTCAACTTCCTCAACTTCCTCCAGTTCGTCAACTTCGTCAACTTCGTCAACTTTGTCCACTTCCTCCACTTCCTCCACTTCTTCTACTTCAACTTCAACTTCTTCTTCTTGTTCTTGTTCTTCTTCTTCTTCTTCATCTTCCACTTCATCCACATCGTACAATTCGTCCAATTCGTCTACTTCGACAACTTCCTCCACTTGGTCCACTTCCTCCACTTCTTCCACTCGCTCCACTTTCTCCACTTGCTCCACTTCTGCCACTTCGTCCACTTCCTCCACTTCGTCCACCTTGTCAACATCGTCCAAGTGGTCCACTTCTACGACTTGGTCAACTTCGTCCACTCCGTCCACTTCTTCTTCTTCTTCTTCGACTTCAACCACTTCGTCCAATTCGTTCAATTCATTGACTTCGTCCTCTTCGTCAACTTCGTCCACTTCTTCCACTTCTTCCACTTCGTCCACTTTCTCTACTCCCTGCACTTCCTCCACTTCATCCACTCCGTCCACTTCCTCCACTTTCTCCACTTCTTCCACTTCGTTCACTGCATCCACTCCGTCCACTCCATCTGCTTCGTCGACTTCAAGCACTTCCTCCAATTCGTCTGCTTGGTCATCTTCGGCACTTCGGCACGTCCACTTCGTGGACTTCCTCCACTTCCTCCACTTCATCAATTTCGTCCACGTTGTCCACTTCCTCTACTTCCTCCACTTCCTCCACTTCGTCAACTTCGTCAAGTTCGTCCAATTCGTCCACTTCCCCCACCACCTCCACTTCCTCCGCTTCCTCCACTTCCTCCGCTTCCTCTCCTTCCTCCACTTCGTCAACTTCGTCCACTTCGTCCACTTTGCCACTTCGTCCACTTCCTCCACTTCGTCCACTTCCTCCGCTTCCTCCCCTTCGTAAACTTCGTCCACTTTGCTACTTGGTCCAGTTCCTCTGCTTGCTTCACTTTGCCACTTCCTCCACTTCCTCCACTTCCTCCACTTCCTCCAATTCCTCCATTTCGTCCACTTCGTCAACTTCGTCCACTTCGCCACTTCCTCCACTTCCCCCACTTCCTCCCGTTCCTCCACCTCGTCCATTTGGTCCACTTCGTCCACTTCGCCCACTTTGCGCACTTCGTCCACTTTGCCCACTTCGCCCACTTCCTCCACTTACTCCACTTCCTCCACTTCGTCAATTTCATCCACTTCGTCCACTTCGTCCACTTCATCCACTTCGTCAACTTCTTCAACTTCGTAACCTTTGTCCACTTCGTCCACTTCCTCCACTTCTCCTACATCAACTTCTTCTTCTTCTCCTTCTTCGTCTTCTTCTTCATCTTGTACTTCGTCCAATTCGTCTACTTCGACAACTTCGTCCACTTGGTCCACTTCCTCCACCTCCTCTACTCGCTCCACTCGCTCCACTTTCTCCAGTTGCTCCACTTCCGCCACTTCCTCCACTGAGTCCACTTGGTCAACTTCGTCTACTTCGTCCAATTCGTCCAATTCGTCTACTTCGACAACTTCGTCCACTTCCTCGACTTCCTCCACTTCTTCCCCTCGCTCCACTCGCACCACTTTCTCCACTTGCTCCACTTCCGCCACTTCCTCCACTTCGTCCACTTCATCCACTTCGTCAACATCGTCCACGTGGTCCACTTCGTCGACTTGGTCAACTTCGTCGACTCCGTCCACTTCGTCCACTTCTTCTTCTTCTTCTTCTTCTTCTTCTTCGACTTCAACCACTTCGTCCAATTCGTTTAATTCATTGACTTCGTCTACGTCGTCCACTTCTTCCACTTCCTCCACTTCCTCCACTTTCTCTACTTCATCCACTTCCTCTACTTCGTCCACTCCGTCTACTTCCTCCACTTCCTCCACTTCGTCCACTGCATCCACTCTGTCCACTCCATCTACTTCGTCGTCTTTGTGCACTTCCTCCACTTCGTTGACTTGGTCATCTTTCGCACTTCGCCACTTCGTCCACTTCGTTCACTTCCTCCACTTCCTTCACTTCCTCCACTTCGTCAACTTCGTCCACTTCGTCCACTTCGTCTAATTCGTCAACTTCGTCTACTTCGTCCACTTCTTCCAGCTCTTCCTCCACTTCCTCCACTTCGCCTAGTTCGTCCACTTCGTCCACTTCGTTCATTTCGTCCACTTCGTCGATTTTCTTCACTTTGTCCACTTCATCCACTGCGTCCACTATGTCCACTTCCTCCACTTCCTCCTCTTCCTCCACTTCCTCTACTTCCTCCACTTCGTCCATTTCGTCCACTTCGTCTGCATCGTCAACTTCGTCCACTTCCTCCATTTCGTCCAATTCGTCAACTCATCTACATCGTCCAATTCATCTACTTTGTCCACTTCTTCCACTTCTTCCTCCACTTCCTCCACTTCGTCCAATTCGTCCAGTTCGTCCAGTTCGTGCAGTTCGGCCAGTTCGTCCACTTCGTCCACTGCGTCCACTTCGTCCACTCCGTCCGCTTTGTAAACCTCGTCCACTTCGTGCAATTTGTCCACTTCGTCCACCTCGTCCACGTCTTCTACTTCAAGTTCTTCTTCCTCTTCTTTTTCTTCTTCTTCTTGTTCAATTTCGTCCACTTCGTCAAATTTGTCCAATTCGTGCACTTCGTCAACTTCATCCACTTCGTCCACTTCCTCCAGTCCCTCCACTCCCTGCACTCCTGTACTTCCTCTACTTCCTCTACTTCGTCCACTTCGTCAACTTCGTCAACTTCGTCCACTTCGACCACTTCGTCCACTTCCTCCACCAGCTCCACTCGGTCCACTTTCTCCACTTTCTCCACTTGCTCCACTTCCTCCACTTCCTCCACTTCCTCCACTTCGTCCAGTTCGTCCACTTCGTCCATTTCGTCGACTTCGTCCACTTCGTACACTGCGTCCACTGCGTCCACTTCGTCCACTTCCTCCACTTCCTCCACTTCCTCCAATTCCTCCATTTCATCTACTTCGTCCCCTTTCTCCACTTCCTCCACTTTATTACTTCGTCCCCTTCGTCCACTTCCTCAACTTCATCAACTTGGTCAACTTCGTAAACTTTGTCCACTTCGTCCACTTCTTCTACTTCAAGTTCTTCTTCTTCTTCTTCTTCTTCTTCTTCTTCTTCTTCGTCTTCTTCTTCTTCTTCTTCTTCTTCTTCTTTCACTTCATCCACTTCGTCAAGTTCCTCCACTTCCTCGACTCGCTCCACTCCCTGCACTTCCTGTAGTTCCTCCACTTCCTCCACTTCCTCTACTTCGTCCACTTCGTCAACTTCGTCCACTTAGTCCACTTGTCCACTTCTTCCACTTCCTCCACTTGCTCCACTTCGTCCACTTCATCCACTTCCTCCACTACGTCCACCTTGTCAACATCCTCCACTTCGTCAACTTCGTCAACTTCGTCCACTTGGTCAACTTCTTCTTCTTCTTCTTCTTCTTCTTCTTCTTCGTCAACTTCGTCCACTTCGTCCACTTCAACCACTTCATCAACTTCATCTACTTCGTCGAATTCGTCCACTTCCTACGCTCCCTCCACTTCGTCCACTTCCCCTACTTTCTCCAGTTCCTCCACTTTGTCGACTTCGTCCACATAGTCCACGTCGTCCACTTCGTCCACTTTGTCCACTTCGTCCACTTTGTGCACTTCGTCCACTTCGTCAACTTCATCAACTTCGTCCACTTCGTCCACTTCTTCCTCCATTTCCTCCGCTTCCTCCGCTTCGCCAACTTCGTCCACTTCGCCACTTCGTCCATGTCGTCCCCTTCGTCCTCTTCGTCAACTTCGTCCACTTCGCCCACTTCGCCCACTTCCTCCACTTCGTCCACTTCCTCCACCTCGTCAATTTCGTCCACTTCGTCAACTCTGTCAACTTCCTCCACTTCGTCCACTTCCTCCGCTTCCTCCGCTTCGTCAACTTCGTCAACTTCGCCACTTCCTCCATTTCCTCCGCTTCGACCACTTCGTCCACTTCGTCCTCTTCCTCCACTTCCTCCCCTTCCTTCGCGTCCTCCACTTCGTCCACTTCGTCAACTCCGTCAACTCCGTCAACTTCGTCCACTTCGTCCACTTCCTCCGCTTCATCGGCTTCCTCCGCTTCCTCCCCTTCCTCCAGTTCGTCAACTTCGTCCACTTCCTCCACTTCGTCAACTTCCTCCACTTCGTCCACTACGTCAACTTCCTCCACTTCGTCCACTTCGTCAACTTCCTCCACTTCCTCCACTTCGTTCACTTCGTCACCTTCGTCTACTTCATTTACTTGATCAACTTCGTCCAGTTCATTCACTTCCTCCACTTCGTCAACTTCGTCGACTTCGCCACTTCCTCCACTTCGTCTACTTCCTCCACTTCCTCAACTTTCTCCACTTCGTCCACTTCCTCAACATTCTCCACTTCGTCCAGTTCCTCAACTTCGTCAATTTCGTCAACTTCCTCAACTTCGTCCACTTCGTCCACTTCGTCTACTTCGTCAACTTCGTCAACTTCGTAGACTTCGTCAATTTCGTCCACTTCGTTCACTTCCTCCACTTCCTCCTCTACCTCCACTTCCTTCAGTTCCTCCACTTCGTCTATTTCCTCCACTTCGTACCCTTACTCCACTTCTTCCACCTCCTCCACTTCCTCCATTTCCTTCGCTTCGTCAAATTCGTCCACTTCGCCACTTCCTCCATGTCGTCCCCTTCGTCCTCTTCGTCAACTTCGTCCACTTCCCCCACTTCGCCCACTTCGCCCACTTCGTTCACTTCGTCCACTTCCTCTACTTCCACCGCTTCCTCCGCTTCATTAACTTCGTCAACTTCGCCACTTCCTCCATTTCCTTCACTTCGACCACTTCGTCCACTTTGTACACTTCCTCCACTTCCTCTACTTCCTCCCCTTCCTTTGCTTCCTCCACTTCGTCCACTTCGTCAACTCCGTCAACTTCGTCCACTTCCTTCGCCTCATCTGCTTCCTCCGCTTCCTCCAGTTCGTCAACTTCGTCAACTTCGTCCACTTCGTCCACTTCGTCAACTTCCTCCACTTTTTCTACTTCGTCCACTACGTCACCTTCATCCACTTCCTCCACTTCGTCAAATTCGTCGACTTCGCCACTTCCTCCACTTCCTCTACTTCCTCCACTTCCTCAACTTTCTCCACTTCGTCCACTTCCTCAACTTCGTCCACTTCGTCAACTTCGTCAACTTCGTCCACTTCGTCTACTTCGTCCATTTCGTCTACTTCGTCAACTTCGTCAGCTTCGTCAACTTCGTCAACTTCGTCAACTTCGTCAACTTCGTAGACTTCGTCAATTTCGTCCACTTCGTTCACTTCCTCCACTTCCTCCACTACCTCCACTACCTTCGCTTCCTCAACTTCGTCCATTTCCTCCACTTCGTACCCTTCCTCCACTTCCTCCACCTCCTCCACTTCCTCCACTTACTCCGCATCCTCCGCTTCCTCCATTTCCTCCGCTTCCTCCGCTGCGTCAACTTCGTCAACTTCGTCCCCTTCGCCACTTCCTCCACGTCGTCCCCTTCGTCCTCTTCGTCAACTTCGTCCACTTCGCCCACTTCGCCCACTTCCTCCACTTCGTCCACTTCCTCCACTTCGTCAACTTCGTCCACTTCGTCAACTCTGTCAACTTCGTCCACTTCGTCCACTTCGTCTACTTCGTCCACTTCGTCCACTTCATCCGCTTCCTCCGCTTCCTCCACTTCCTCCACTTCCTCCACTTCCTCCACTTCCTTCACTTCCTCCACTTCCTCCACGTCCTTCACTTCCTCCACTTCGTCCACTTCCTCAATTTCGTCGACTTCCTCCACTTTGTCAACTTCGTCCACTTCGCCCACTTCGCCCCACTTCCTCCACTTCGTTCACTTCGTTCACTTCGTCCACTTCGTCCACTTCGTCCACTTCGTCCACTTCGTCAACTTCGTCCACTTCCTTCGCTTCCTCCGCTTCATCCCCTTCGTCAACTTCGTCATCTTCGTCCACTTCGCCACATCGTCCACTTGCTCCTCTTGCTCCACTTGGTCCACTTGCTCCCCTTCCTCCACTTCCTCCACTCCCTCCACTTCCTCCACTTCCTCCACTTCGTCAACTTCGTCCACTTCCTCCACTTTGCCCACTTCGTCTACTTCGTCCACTTCGTCCACTTCGCCCACTTCGTCCACTTCTTCGACTTCGTCAACTTCGTCTACTTCGTCACCTTCGTCAACTTCGTCCACTTCCTCCACTTCCTCAACTTCCTCTACTTCCTGCACTTCGTACACTTCTTCCACCTCACCCATTTCACCCACTTCCTCCACTTCCTGGCCTTCCTCCGCTTCCTCCACTTCCTTCACATCGTTCATTTCGTCAACCTCGTCCACTTTGGCACTTGGTCCACTTGCTCCACCTGGTCCACTTGGTCCACTTGCTCCCCTTCCTCCTCTTGCTCCACTTCCTCCACTTCCTCCACTTCGTCAACTTCGTCCACTTCGCCCACTTCGTCTACTTTGTCCACTTCGTCCACTTCGTCCACATCGTCCACTTCGTCCACTTCTTCCACTTCGTCCACTTCGTCAACTTTGTCAACTTTGTCTACTTCGTCCACTTCTTCTACTTCATCAACTTCGTCCACTACCTCCACTTCCTCCACTTCCTCGACTTCCTCCACTTCCTCCACTTCGTCAACTTCGTCTACTTCGTCTGCTTCGTCCACTTCGTCCACTTCGTCAACTCCGTCCACTTCGTCAATTTTGTCCACTTCGTTTACTTCGTCGACTTCCTCTACTTCGTCCACTTTGTCCACTTCGTCCACTTCATCCACATCGTCAACTTCGTCAACGTCGTACACTTCGTCCACTTCCTCAACTTGGTCAACTTCGTAAACTTCGTCAACTTCGTCTCCTTCGTCCACTTCGCCCACTACGTAAACTTCGTCCACTTCCTTCACTTTCTCCACTTCCTCCATTTCATCCACTTCGTCCACTTCGCCCACTTCGCCCACTTCGCCCACTAACTCCACTTCCTTCACATCGTCCGCTTCCTCCACTTCCTCCGCTTCCTCCACTTTGTCCACTTCGTCAACTTCGTCCACTTCGTCTACTTCCTCCACTTCGTAACTTCGTCTATTTCGTCCACTTCGCCCACTTCGTCAACTTCCTCCACTTCGTCCACTTCGCCCACTTCCCCCAATTCCTCCACTTCCTCCACATCGTCCACTTCCTCCAGTTCGTCCACTTCGTCCATTTCGTCCACTTCGTACACTTCCTCCACTTCCTTCACTTCCTCCACTTCCTCCACTTCCTCCACTTCCTCCACTTCCTCCACTTCCTCCACTTCCTCAATTTCGTCCACTTCCTCCACCATTTCCACTTCGTAAACTTCGTCAACTTCGTCCACTTCGTCCACTTCGTTCACTTCTTCCACTTCCTCCACTACCTCCACTTCCTTCAGTTCCTCCACTTCGTCCATTTCCTCCACTTCGTACCCTTACTCCACTTCCTCCACCTCCTCCACTTCCTCCATTTCCTTAGCTTCGTCAACTTCGTCCACTTCGCCACTTCCTCCACGTCGTCCCCTTCGTCCTCTTCGTCAACTTCGTCCACTTCCCCCACTTCGACCACCACTTATTGTTCTGTAAGTTGATAATGGAGCTCTCGGTTCATGCAGAAATGTTTTAAATCCTTTGTTCTGTAAGTTGATAATGTTTCTTAGATCAAATTTGTTTAGAAGTTGTGGGTACTGTCATGGGGTGCAAGGGTCTCTTAGCTAACTAAACATCTTTCTTCTAGGAACAATAGCATTATCATTTAGTGAAGCATGTGGGACTTTTCTTTACAACTCTTTTGTCTTTTAATTATTTGTGTTGGAAGAGTGGTGGTCCGTTCAGTAGAGTAGGGAAAGGAAGTGTGGTGTGTGCAGCCGTGAGTGGTGTTAGGAGGAGAGAATGCATCTTTGATGTTTGGTTGTAAGCATGACTTGCGTGCTTAAAGGAGTGTGGTCCAGTTGCCAAGAAGAAGTGGATATAATTTATGGAGAATGTGCGTTTTGGCATAGAAAGTAGAAGCGTTAAATTTATTCACGTAACAACATTATTCTAAGTGGCTAAATAGGCGTAGGTGTCATGATTTTGTATGGAAGGGGTGGTGAGTTGTCACGTCCAGGGGCTGCACAAAGACTTTTTTTTTTCTTTTCTTTCTAAGCATGGAGCATTTTGTTGTTATGGAGAAAAATATTCACGGTTCTAATTACATTTAAATGCTTGATTTACTTACTGCATTTCCGAATTTGTCAAAAGTTTAAGTGCTTATTATTTGTTGCATTTTCAATTACGTCATCTTCCTTCAAATAAAATTCAGTTACTATTTTATGTTTACCATATTTTCAATTATGTTTCGTTGTATTTAATTTCTAGTTTTAATTTTTCACAACCAAAAACAAAACAATTTTCAACCCCCCACTACGTGTTGATCTAAGACTGAACCACAAATTGGTCCTTGAGAGACGACCTAGGAGTCACTTCCTAGTAACTATACTGCATTCTTTAATGCACAATTTTTGTGGGAGGTGCGACCCTCTCATCAGTCCACTTCCTCCACTTCCTCCACTTCCTCCACTTCTCCCACTTCTTCCAATTCGTCCACTTGCCCCACTTCGCCCACTTCCTCCAATTCCTCCACTTCCTCAATTTCGTCCCTTCCTCCACTTCCTCAACTTCATCCACCTCCTCCAATTCCTCCACTTCGTCAACTTGGTCCACTTCGTCAACTTCGTCCACTTCGTCAACTTCGTCCACTTCGTCAACTTTGTCAACTTCGTCCACTTCCTCAACTTCGTCCACTTCCTCAACTTCCTCCGCTTCCTCCGCTTCGTCCACTTCGTCCACTTCGAAATCTTCTTCTACTTCAACTTCTTCTTCTTCTTCTTCTTCTTCTTCTTCTTCTTGCACGTCATCCACTTCATCCACTTCGTCCAATTCGTCCACTTCGTCCGCTTCCTCTATTTCCTTCACTTCCTCCACTTCGTCAACTTCGTCAACTTTGTCCACTTCCTCCACTTCGTCCACTTCCTCCACTTCTTTTACTTCAACTTCTTCTTCTTCTGCTTCTGCTATTCTTCTTAATCTTCCACTTCGTCCACTTCGTCCACTTCGTCCAATTCGTCTACTTTGACAACTTCGTCCACTTGGTCTACTTCCTCCACTCGCTACACTCGCTCCAATTTCTCCACTTGCTCCACTTCTGCCACTTCCTCCACTTCCTCCACTTCATCCACTTCCTCCATTTCCTCCACTTCGTCCACTTTGTCAACATGGTCCACATCATCCACTTCGTCGACTTCGTCCACTTCATCAACTTTGTCCACTTCCTCCACTTCGTCAACTTTGTCAACTTCGTCCACTTTGTCCCCTTCGTCAACTTCCTCCAGTTCGTCCAGTTCCTCCACTTCCTCCACTTCGTCAACTTCTTAAACTTCGTCAACTTAGTGCACTTCGTCCATGATGCACAAATTTATGATCACCAAAATATGATGTCACAAACTTGTTTAACAATCGGCAAGTATGACCGAATCGTTTCAAGTAATAAACTCGGTAAGACCAAGTATCGTTCTCCCAAAGGACTCACGGCCTAGTTTAGTTATGTGATTTGTTGATTAGCTAAGACTTAAGAACAAAATAAGTGGAGTTTAATATGCAAAAGACGAAAATAAACATGTATGCATGAGGTTGATCAATGGCTAAAACAAAAGACAAGCACTTTCAATGAAATATATTGATGAATATGTTGTTGGGGGTCAATTTCATCTTATCCACTCTCATATATTTTAGGAATTCAACATTCAAGTCATCATTGTTAATGCCACTCTCTAAATTACCTTTCAAGAAGGCTTATCCCTAATTACGAGTTCATACGATTCCTAGCATTCCTAATAATTAGTTTTTTTTAGCACAGGAGCTTAAGGCAACCAATATACTATTGGGAGAAATTCCCCGGATCTAGACTTCCCCGTACGTTCCCGTATCGACAAAATCAATAATCATGCATTGAATGAGTTAAACAAAGCAAGCATTGAGCAAAGAGGAAAAACCCTAACTAATGATGAAAGAAAGCATAGGTCTTAAATATAAGATGTAAAAACAAATTTCATATATGAGAGTTTCACAAGACTACATTGATTCCTCAACAACAATACAAGGTTTAGTTCACCATATTCATGGTGAAACTAGATGAACAATAATGAAAGAATGGAAGAGGTAGAAAAACCCGAGAAAGAGAAGAGGAGAGCCGTCACCATCTCCCAATCTACCCCCAAGGGGTGAAAAGTGTGTTTCTGCTTCCTCCCAGCCAAAGATACAAACCCTAGGACGTGCAAGTCCTTAAATAGGGCATAAAAATAACATAAAACAAGTCCAAGCCCATAAAAAACAAAAGAAAACCGGTCCAATCCCACTTAGAATGGCGCTCAGCGGTATTTTACCGCTGAGCGGTACTAGCGCATGATCCATTTTGCCCCCCAGTTGCTGTTTTGCCCCTCAGCGGTGATTTCGGCACCCGAAAAGTGCCGCTCAGCGGTATTTTTCCGCTCAGCGCCACTCGGTCAGACTTTTTCTGCGTTCTGGTTGGTTTTTCAGCATTCTGGTTGACTGGTTGACTTTTCTGGTTGACTGGTTGACTTTTCTGGTTGACTCTTGACTTTTCTGGTTTCTGGTTGACTTTTCAGCACTCCAATCATTCGGTATTTCAATTCTTCTCTCAAATCATTCAATTAGCCTACAAAATCAAGGGAATCTTGCACAAAACCATTAAATTCACTTTCAACTCTCTTATTCTCAAAACTAAAGCAAAAATATGAGTTCAAGCTAGTTTCTAAGTCTTAAAGGTTGCTTTTGGTATCAAATTTAAGCATAAAAATAACGGTTTTTCAACCGTTATCACAACCCCAAACTTAAAACTTTGCTTGTCCTCAAGCAAACAAGATGTAACTCAATCTTCCATCAATCCATATAATGGTTCACCACATTCAAAACTCTCTTTTCAAGATAAGTAAGTACTCAATTAAGCTCATTGCAAAGATTTCAATCAAGACATGCACATGCTTTAGTGTTCACACAATCACATATTATCCAACAAATGCTACTTTTCATGAACGATGAATCAACTAAGCAAAGATGTTCTTATATGTTCGTGGAATCTTTCCTCACTAGATAAAGTGTTTCACTCAAACACACATGTGTATAAGAGGTATTCACTCATTCACTCTACTATCACAATGTCACATGAATTGACTTTGCCTTTCATTTAACCACAATCAAAAACACTTACTAGCAAGCATCATCACAAGGACTTTTCTATGGCTTATAACGTGGCTGGGCTAACAAGAAAATTGGTTTTTCTAGATCACAAAACCCTTGAGTTAAGAGAAACATATAAACACAATCATTCTTATTTATTCCCAACTTTCTTTTGCATTGAGCTTTGCTTTTTCTTTTCTTTTCTCTTTTTCTTTTTCTTTTCACATACTTAATTATTAGTTCTTAGCTCAATGCTTTCAATTTCCCTTTCTATTTTTCAACAACCCCAAACTTGAACATTTGTCAATACCACAAAATATTTTCTACTTAACTCAAGGTAAAGCTTTTCAACAAGGGTTTTCAAATCATGTTAAAGGCTAGAGGTTCAAAGGATATAACACATAGTGTTCTCTTTTAGTGGGCTCAATTTATGAATTTGGCTAATAGAAGGGTTATCAACAAATGGCCTTGATCATATGATGCAAACAAGCAAGTAATTCAATCATAGAAAACCTGGGCAAAGTCATTCATGCTTTCACAGTAATAGTATTCAACAATAACAACTCTGGAGCTCAAAACCTCACATATAAGCTCATTCACATTCCACATATAACATCCTGCTTAGAATCATAATCACAATCACAACATCTTGCATTTGTTCACAATGCTTGTGAACCACCTGTATAAGCATATAATGTGCACATTCTCAACATCAATCAATATCAAAGCATCATCAGGCATTACTTATCAAACAACAATCATAAGCAAACCATCATAACAAACAAAATTTCCAATTGAGTACATCAAATCCTATTCTAAAAACATAAGTGATTGATAAAACAAATCCTACTCTAGTGCTTTGAAAAACTCAGCACCATCAATGATGCTCTCTCCCAACCCCAAACTTAGATGGAAAACTAGTGAGAAAGTGAGTGGAAGGGAGATTTTCTAAAGAGGAATGAAAGGAAAAATGTAGAGAACCTTTGGAAAAATGTTTAGGAGTGTGTGTGCAGAGAAGAATCTAAAAATAGAGGCCAAAGCGTGACTTAGGGTATAAAAATACCCTAATGGGCTCGGGTTCCGCTAAGGGGCAACCTAAGCCCCTTTTACGATACCACCGCTCAGCGGCACTTTCATGTTGTGCTTTTCTTCTTCCTAGCTTACCCTAGGTGCCTTCTACTCATGCCCCTCACTTGCTCCCTGCAATTAATTTCTCAAATCACTCAAACATTCAATCCCTATCATGCAACTAAAGCAGAATCAAAACAAACAATACAAATAAAATCAATCAACTGGGTTGCCTCCCAGGTAGCGCTTGTTTAACGTCACGAGCCTGACCCAAAATCCTCCAGCACCCTTCAGTAGATGCAAATCTTTCTTACCAACACCCATCAGTAGGTGTATACAAACATAGTATCCTTCAGTAGATACTCTTCCGCCTAACATCCATCAGTAGATGTAAACCCTGTAACAAACTTATAACAAAAACAAAAATACCCAAAAGTTCAAAATTACATCACCAAACCAAAAATTAAAAGTTCTTAAATCACTGGGTTGCCTCCCAGCAAGCGCTCTTTTAACGTCACTAGCTTGACCCAATAAAGCTCATGTTCCATCTTCTTTTTCTTCTTTCTACTGAACTTCTTCAGAAATTTGATCAAACCAAGAACCTGTTGCAATGTCTTAATCATAGGAACTTTAATCTCCAATTTCTTGAAGATTTCCATGAGGCACTTAAATTTCTTTTCCTTCCTATGATACTTCTTTGGATGAGGAAGAGGTTTTTCATATGATTCTTTCTTTTTTTCTCTCGTCCTCTTTTTCTTTTCTCTCACTTTCTTTTTTTCTTTTCTTTTTCTACTCACTTTCTCAATCTTCACACAAATTTTCTCTTCTTCTTTCTCTTCTCTCTCTTTTCTCTCTTCTCTCTCTTCTTTTTCCAACTCAACTTTTTCAACATTTACACTCACTAGCACTTCACACTCTTCCTTGGGGTTAACCTCAGTATTAGCCCCAAAATTTTTGTCAGGCCTTTCTTCCAATTGCTTGGTAATCTGACCCATTTGAATATCCAAGTTCTTAATAGCGGCTTCAGTGCTCTTTTGAGAAGATTCAGTTTTTGTATGAATTGCTGAAGAGTTTCTTCCAACCTTGTTGATCTTTCATTAAGTGTAGAAATTTGTTGCCATAAGGTTGGTTGTTGCTGCTGCTGCTTATTAAATTGACCAGCTTGCCCAGTTTGCCCTTGACCAATGCTTGGGTGTGGTTTCCACCCTTGATTGTAGTTCCCTTGACGGTATTGATTGGTCATGTAATTCACATCCTCCACGGCTTCTGCTGGAAAGGCATATTGACCATTGATATGGTCGCCTCCACATAATTCACACAACTGAGATTGTACCTGTGCAGCAGTTTTCAACTCTTTAGGTAATTGTGCAAGAGTTTTAGTCAGAGTCTCCAGCTGTTGAGTTAGAATTTTGTTTTGAGCTAGCAAGGCATCATGTGTCTGTAATTGGAGAACCCCTTTTTGTTGCATAGGAGCTCCTCTCTCACTGTGCAGCTCATTATCACTAGTAGCCATGTTTTCTATAATCTTTGTTGCTTCCTCTGGAGTTTTCCATTTAATATTGCCTCCTGTTGAGGCGTCCAGCATCATCTTGGTTTGTGAACCAAGCCCTCCAAGGAAAGTTAAGACTACTTCCTGTTCTTCAAAGCCATGCGTGGGTGTTTTTCTTAGCAGACTTTTGTATCTATCCCATGCATGCCCCAGTGATTCTTCCATGCCCTGCTTGAATGAAGATATCTCTTGCTTGCCTTTTGTCACCTTTGATTGTGGAAAATACTTGTTTAAAAACTTTGTCACCACTGCTTCCCACTCTGTGAAACTTCCTTCTCGGAAAGAATTCAACCAAAGTTTAGCATTGCCTCCCAATGAGAAAGGAAACAAACTAAGTTTGATCGCTTCATCTGGCACCCCATTAATCTTCACTGTATTGCAAATCTCATTGAATGTACTGAGGTGCTCATATGGGCTTTCATGAGATAACCCATTAAATTGGTTGCTTTTCACCAGTTGGATCAGTGCTGGTTTGACCTCCATGTTAGCTGCATTGACTCTAGGTCTAGCTATACTGTTAAAGTGCTGAGGTCCAGCTATATTGGTGTAGTCAGCAAGAGTTCTTCTGATATTATTGTTCTCCATATTTTCTGTGCTATGAACAGAAACTTGTGGTGATGGTTGTAACAGAGTTTCCGGAGGAGGGAAAAGTTCTCTAGATGTTCGGATTCTTCTCCTCCGTCTACTCTCGTCTAAACCTTCAAGCAGAGGTTCTGTTGTTTTCTTGCTCCTAGTTCGAATTGCCTCCTGCATACACAAGAAAACAAAACCCTAGAATATTTGGTTAGCACAAAAAGATATAGGAGAAGATAAAAACAGAAAACAGAAAAATACAAATAAAAACAGAAAATAAAATAAAATAAAATCTAATCTAATCAAATAAAATAAAAAAAAATGAAATAAAAACCGAAAAATAAAAAAACAGAAAATAAAAACAGAAATTCAAAATTAAAGTCAAAGATAATCAATAATCACACAAGTTAACCAGTTAAACCACGAGTCCCCGGCAACGGCGCCAAAAACTTGATGCACAAATTTATGATCACCAAAATATGATGTCACAAACTTGTTTAACAATCGGCAAGTATGACCGAATCGTTTCAAGTAATAAACTCGGTAAGACCAAGTATCGTTCTCCCAAAGGACTCACGGCCTAGTTTAGTTATGTGATTTGTTGATTAGCTAAGACTTAAGAACAAAATAAGTGGAGTTTAATATGCAAAAGACGAAAATAAACATGTATGCATGAGGTTGATCAATGGCTAAAACAAAAGACAAGCACTTTCAATGAAATATATTGATGAATATGTTGTTGGGGGTCAATTTCATCTTATCCACTCTCATATATTTTAGGAATTCAACATTCAAGTCATCATTGTTAATGCCACTCTATAATTTCCTTTCAAGAAGGCTTCTCCCTAATTACGAGTTCATACGATTCCTAGCATTCCTAATAATTAGTTTTTTTTAGCACAGGAGCTTAAGGCAACCAATATACTATTGGGAGAAATTCCCCGGATCTAGACTTCCCCGTACGTTCCCGTATCGACAAAATTAGTAATCATGCATTGAATGAGTTAAACAAAGCAAGCATTGAGCAAAGAGGAAAAACCCTAACTAATGATGAAAGAAAGCATAGGTCTTAAATATAAGATGTAAAAACAAATTTCATATATGAGAGTTTCACAAGACTACATTGATTCCTCAACAACAATACAAGGTTTAGTTCACCATATTCATGGTGAAACTAGATGAACAATAATGAAAGAATGGAAGAGGTAGAAAAACCCGAGAAAGAGAAGAGGAGAGTCGTCACCATCTCCCAATCTACCCCCAAGGGGTGAAAAGTGTGTTTCTGCTTCCTCCCAGCCAAAGATACAAACCCTAGGACGTGCAAGTCCTTAAATAGGGCATAAAAATAACATAAAACAAGTCCAAGCCCATAAAAACAAAAGAAAACCGGTCCAAGCCCACTTAGAATGGCGCTCAGCGGTATTTTACCACTGAGCGGTACTAGCGCATGATCCATTTTGCCCCCCAGTTGCTGTTTTGCCCCTCAGCGGTGATTTCGGCACCCGAAAAGTGCCGCTCAGCGGTATTTTTCCGCTCAGCGCCACTCGGTCAGACTTTTTCTGCGTTCTGGTTGGTTTTTCAGCATTCTGGTTGACTGGTTGACTTTTCTGGTTGACTGGTTGACTTTTCTGGTTTTTGGTTGACTTTTTAACACTCCAATCATTCGGTATTTCAATTCTTCTTTCAAATCATTCAATTAGCCTACAAAATCAAGCGAATCTTGCACAAAACCATTAAATTCACTTTCAACTCTCTTATTCTCAAAACTAAAGCAAAAATATGAGTTCAAGCTAGTTTCTAAGTCTTAAAGGTTGCTTTTGGTATCAATTTTAAGCATAAAAATAACGGTTTTTCAACCGTTATCAGTCCACCTCCTCCAGTTCCTCCACTTCAACTTCTTCTTCTTCTTCTTCTTCTTCTTCCACTTCGTCCAATTCGTCTAATTCGTCTACTTCGACAACTTCGTGCACTTGGTCCACTTCCTCGACTCGCTCCACTTGCTCCACTCGCTCCACTTGCTCCACTCGCTCCACTCGCTCCACTTCCGCCACTTCCTCCACTTCGTCCACTTCATCGACTTCCTCCACTTCCTCCACTTCCTGCACTTCCAACACTTCCTCCGCTTCGTCCACTTCGTCCACTACCTCCACTTCGTCCACTTCGTCCACTACCTCCACTTCCTCCACTTCCTCCAGTTCCTCCATTTCCTCAACTTCCTCCACTTCGTCAACTTCATCCAATTCCTCCAATTCCTCCACTTCGTCAACTTCGTCCACTTCGCCACTTCCTTCACTTCCTCTACTTCGTCAACTTCGTCCACTTCCTCCACTTCGTCCACTTCGATCACTTCACCCACTTCACCCACTTCGCCCACTTCGTCCACTTCATCCACTTCGTCCACTTCGTAACCTTCCTCCATTTCGTCCACTTCCTCCACTTCGTCAACTCCGCCAACTTCGTCCACTTCCTCCGCTTCCTTCGCTTCGTCAAGTTCGTCCACTTCGCCACTTCGTCCACTTCCTTCACTTTCTCCACTTCGTCCACTTCGCCCACTTCACCCACTACCTCCACTTCGTCCACTTCGTCCACTTCATCTAGTTCGTCCACTTCGTCCACTTCGTCCACTTCGTAACCTTCCTACACTTCGTCCACTTCGTAACCTTCCTACACTTCGTCCACTTCGTAACCTTCCTACACTTCGTCCCCTTCGTCCCCTACGTCCACTTTGTCCACCTCGTCCACTTCGTCCATTTCGTCCACTTCGTCCACTTCGTCAACTCCATCCACTTCCTCCACTTCCGCCACTTCCACCGCTTCCTCCTCTTCGTCCACTTCGCCACATCGTCCACTTCCTCGACTCCCTCCACTTCCTCCACTTCATCCACTTCCTCAACTTCGTCCACTTTGTCAACTTCGTCCACCTCGTCCTCTTCGTCCTCTTCCTCCACTTCCTCCAATTCCTCCACTTCGTCAACTTCGTCCACTTCGTCCAATTCGTCTACTTTGCCAACTTCATCCACTTCGTCCACCTCGTCAACTTCGTCAACCTCGTCAACCTCGTCAACCTCGTCAACTTCGTGAACTTCGTCAACTTCACCAACTTCGTCATCTTCCGCCTCTACGTCCACTTCCTCCACTACCTCCACATCGTCCACTTCGTCAACTTCGTACACTTCATACACTTCCTCCTCATCCTCCACTTCGTCCACTACCTCCACTTCCTCCACTTGCTCCGCTTCCTCTGCTTCCTCCGCTTCCTCCACTTCCTCCGCTTCCTCCTCTTCATCCACTTCGTCCACTTCGTCAACTTCGTCCACTTCCTCCACTTCCTCCACTTCTCCCACTTCTTCCAATTCGTCCACTTGCCCCACTTCGCCCACTTCCTCCAATTCCTCCACTTCCTCAATTTCGACCACTTCCTCCACTTCCTCAACTTCATCCACCTCCTCCAATTCCTCCACTTCGTCAACTTGGTCCACTTCGTCAACTTCGTCCACTTCGTCAACTTCGTCCACTTCCTCAACTTTGTCAACTTCGTCCACTTCCTCAACTTCGTCCACTTCCTCAACTTCGTCCACTTCCTCAACTTCCTCCACTTCCTCCGCTTCGTCCACTTCGAAATCTTCTTCTACTTCAACTTCTTCTTCTTCTTCTTCTTCTTCTTCTTCTTCTTCCTGTTCTTCTTCTTGCACGTCATCCACTTCATCTACTTCATCCAATTCGTCCACTCCGTCCACTCCGTCCACTTCGTCCACTTCGTCAACTCTGTCCACTTCCTCCACTACCTCCACTTCCTCCGCTTTGTGCACTTTCTCCACTTTGTCCAATTTGTCCAATTCGTTCAATTCATCGACTTCGTCCACTCTGTCCACTTTGTCCACTTCCTCCACTCCATCCACTTCCTCCACATCCTCCATTTCGTCCACTTCCTCCACTCCCTCCACTCCCTCCACTCCCTCCACTTCCTCCACTTCCTTTCGGCTTTCTCCACTTTCTCCACCTGGTCCACTTCCTCCAGTTCGTCAACTTCGTCCACTTCGTAACCTTTGTCCAATTGGTCCAATTTGTTCACTTCGTCTACTTCGTCCACTTCTTCCACTTCTTCCTCCACTTCCTGCAATTCGCCCACTTCCTACACGTCCTCCACTTCCTCCACTTCGTCCAGTTCATCCATTTCGTCCACCTTGTCAACCTCGTCAACCTCGTCCACTTCCTCCACTTCTTCTACTTAACCTTCTTCTTCTTCTTCTTCTTCTTCTTGTTCTTCTTCCACTTCGTCCCCTTCGTCCACTTCGTCCAATTCGTCTAATTCGTCTACTTAGACAACTTCATCCACTTCCTCCACTCGCTCCACTTAGTCCACTTTCTCCACTTCCTCAACTTCCTCCACTTCCTCCACTTCCTCCACTTCGTCCACTTCCTCCTCTTCCTCCACTTCATCAACATCCTCCACTTCATCCACTTCGCCAACTTCGTCTACTTCGTCCACTTCGTCCACTTCTTCTACTTCAACTTCTTCTTCTTCTTCTTCTTCTTCTTCTTTTTCTTCTTTGCTTTGTCCACTTCCTCAATTTCGTCCACTTCTTCCACTTCCCCCACTTCCTCCACTTCAACCACTATCTCCACTTCGTCCACTTCGTCCACTTCGTCAACTTCCTCCACTTCCTCCACTTCGTCAACTTCCTCCTCTTCGTCCACTTCCTCAACTTCCTCCACTTCCTCCTCTTCCTCCATTTCATCACCATCCTCCACTTCCTCCACTTCGTCAACTTCGTCATCTTCGTCCACTTCCTCCTCTTCGTCCACTTCGTCCACTTCCTCCACTTCGTCCACTTCGTCAACTTCGTCCACTTCGTCAACTTTGTCCACTTCGTCCACTTCGTCCACTTCCTCCACTTCGTCCACTTCCTCCACTCCCTCCACTTCGTCCACTTCCTCCACTTCCTCCACTTCCTTCACTTCCTCCACTTCCGCCACTTCCTCCACTTCGTCCACTTCCTCCACCTCGTCCACTTCATCCACTTCCACCGCTTCCTCCACTTCCTCCGCTTCCTTCACTTCGTCTACTTCGTCAACTTCGTCCACTTCCTCCACTTCCTACACTTCGCCCACTTCGCCCACTTCCTCCACTTCCTCCACATCGTCCACTTCTTCCAGTTCGTCCACTTCGTCCATTTCGTCCACTTCGTCCACTTCGTCCACTTCGTACACTTACTCCACTTCCTTCACTTCCTCCACTTCCTCCACTTCCTCCAATTCCTCCACTTCGT
Source organism: Vigna reflexopilosa (assembly GCA_027742785.1). NCBI lineage: Eukaryota > Viridiplantae > Streptophyta > Magnoliopsida > Fabales > Fabaceae > Vigna > Vigna reflexopilosa. The sequence goes on from CM050920.1 coordinate 19,258,827, forward strand.
CCACTTCGTCTCTTCGTCCACTTCTTCTACTTAAACTTCTTCTTCTTCTTCTTCGCTTTGTCCACTTCCTCAATTTCGTCCACTTCCTCCATTTCCTCCACTTCCTCCACTTCCTCCACTTCGTCGACCTCGTCAACTTCGTCCACTTCGTCCACTTCGTCCAATTCGTCAACTTCGTCCCCTTCGTCCCCTTCTTCCCCTTCGTCCACATCGTCAACTTCGTCCACTTTGTCAACTTCGGCCACTTCGTCAACTTCATCCAGTTCGTCAACTTTGACAACTTCGTCCACTTCCTGCACTTCTTCAACTTCGTCCACTTCGTCGACCTTGCCACTTCGTCAACTTCGTCCACTTCGCCACTTCGTCAACTTCGTCCACGTCCTCCACTACCTCCACTTCCTCCACTTCGTCAACTTTGTCCCTACGTCCACTTCGTCCACTTCGTCAACTTCCTCCACTTTGTCCACTTCGTCAACTCCGCCCACTTCGTCCACTTCCTCCAGTTCCGCCATTTCCACCGCTTCCTCCGCTTCCTCTGCTTCCTTCGCTTCGTCCACTTCGCCACATCGTCCACTTCCTCCACATCCTCCACTTCGTCCACTTCGTCAACTTCGTCCACCTCGTCCTCTTGCTCCACTTCCTCCACTTCCTCCACTTCGTCAACTTCGTCCACTTCCTCCACTTCGTCCAATTCGTGCACTTCGTCAACTTCACCAACTTCGTCCACTTCCCCCTACCTCCACTTCCTCCACCTCCTCCACTTATTCAACTTCGTCCACTTCGTCCACTTCGCCCACTTCGTCCACTTCGCCACTTCGTCAACTTCGTCCATTTCGCCCACTTCGTCCAGTACCTCCACTTCCTTCACTTCCTCCACTTCGTCAATTTCGTCCCCTTCGTCCACTTCGTCCACTTCGCCCACTTCGTCCACTTTGTCCACTTCGTCCAATTCGTCCACTTCGTCCACTTCGTCAACTTCGTCAACTTCGTGAACTTCGTAGACTTCGTCAACTTCACCAACTTCGTCCACTTCCCCCTCGACCTCCACTTCCTGCACTTTCTCCACTTCCTCGACTTCGTCAACTTCGTCAACTTCACCAACTTCGTCCACTTCCCCCTCTACCTCCACTTCCTCCACTTCCTCCGCTTCCTCCACTTCGTCCACTTCGTCCAATTCGTCCACTTCGTCAACTTCCTCAACTTCCTCAACTTCGTCCACTTCCACCGCTTCCTCTGCTTCCTCCGCTTCGTCCACTTCGGCCACTTCGCCACATCGTCCACTTCCTCCACTTCCTCCACTTTCTCCACTTCCTCCGCTTCCCCCACTTCCTCCACTTCGCCCACTTCCTCAATTTTGTCCACTTCGTCCTCCTAGTCCTCTTCGTCCTTTTCCTCCACTTCCTCCACTTCCTCCACTTCCTCCACTTGGTCAACTTCGTCAACTTAATCCACTTCGTCCAATTCGTCCACTTTGTCAACTTCTTCCACGTCGTCAACTTCGTCCACGTCGTCAACTTCGACAACTTCGTCAACTTCACCAAGTTTGGCCACTTCCCTCTCTACCTCCACTTCCTCCACTTCCTCCACTTCGTCCACTTCCTCCACTTCCTCCACTTCGTCTACTTCGTCAACTTCGTCTGATTCGTCCACTTCTTCTACTTCGTCAACTTCGTCCACTTCGTCCACTTCGTCCACTTCGTCCACTTCGTCAACTTCATCCACTTCGTCCACTTCTTCTACTTCGTCCACTTCGTCTACTTCGTCACCTTCGTCGACTTCGTTCACTTGCTCCACTACCTCCACTACCTCCTCTACATCCACTTCCTCCACTCCCTCCACTTCTTCCACTTCACCCATTTCACCCACTTCCTCCACTTCCTCCACTTCGTCAACTTCGTCAAGTTCATCCACTTCCTCCCCTTCCTCCGCTTCCTCCACTTCCTTCACATCGTTCATTTCGTCAACTTCGTCCACTTCGGCACTTCCTCCACTTCCTTCACTTCGTCCACTTCCTCCACATCGTCGACTTCGTCAACTTCCTCCACTTCCACCACTTCCTCCACTTCTTCCACCACTTCGGCACTTCGCGACTTCGTCCACTTCCTCCACTTCCGCACTTCGTCCACTTCGTCAACTTCCTTCACTTCGTCCACTTCGTCAACTTCGTCATCTTCGTCAACTTCCTCGACTTCCTCGACTTCCTCGACTTCCTCCACTTCCTCCACTTCATCCACTTCTTCCTCCATTTCGTCCACTTCATCAATTTCGTCAACTTCGTCCCCTTCGTCCACTTCGTCCACTTTGTTCACTTTGTCCACTTCGTCCACTTCATTGACTTCGTCCACTTTGTCCACTTCCTCCACTTCCACCACTTCCTCCACTTCGCCACATCGTCCACTACCTCCACTTCCTCCACTTCCTCCACTTCCTCCACTTCCTCCACTTCCTCCGCTTCCTCCACTTCCTCCACTTCCTGCACTTCTTCCTCCATTTCGTCCACTTCTTCCACTTCGTCAACTTCGTCAACTTCACCAACTTCGTCCACTTCCCCCTCTACCTCCACTTCCTCCACTTCCTCAACTTTGTCAACTTCGTCCGCTTCCTCCACTTCGCCCACTTCGTCCACTTCGTCCACTTTGTCCACTTCGTCCACTTCGTCCACTTCGTCCACTTCGTCAAATTCGTGAACTTCGTCCACTTCGTCCACTTCTTCTACTTCGTCCACTTCGTCAACTTCGTCCACTACGTCAACTTCTTCTACTTCGTCTACTTCGTCAACTTCGTCCACTACGTCAACTTCATCCAGTTCGTCAACTTTGTAAACTTCGTCCACTGCCTGCACTTCTTCAACTTCGTCCACTTCTCCACTTCGTCCACTTCCTCCACTACCTCCACTTCCTCCACTTCCTCCACTTCGTCAACTTTGTCCCCTTCGTCCACTTCGTCAACTTCGTCCACTTCGTCCCCTTCGTCCCCTTCGTGCACATCGTCCACTTCGTCCACTTCGTCAACTTCGTCCACTTCGTCAACTTCATGCAGTTCGTCAACTTTGTCAACTTCCTCCACTTCGTCCACATCCTCCACTTCGTCCACTTCGTCGACTTCTTCAACTTCGTCAACCGTGTCCACTTCCTCCACTTCCTCCACTTCCTCCACTTCTTCTACTTCAACTTCAACTTCTTCTTCTTGTTCTTCATCTTCCACTTCGTCCAATTCGACAACTTTGTCCACTTGGTCCACTTCCTCCACTTCTTCCACTCGCTCCACTCACTCCTCTCGCTCCACCTTCTCCACTTCGTCCACTTCCGCCACTTCCTCCACTTCATCCACCTCCTCCACTTCGTCCACTTCGTACATTTCGTCGACTTCGTCCACTTCGTCCACTCCGTCCACATCGTCCACTTCTTCTACTTCTTCTTCTTCTTCTTCCTCTTCTTCTTCTTCCACTTCAACCACTTCGTCCAATTCATTCAATTCATTGACTTCGTCCACTTCCTCCACTTCGTCCATTTTCTCTACTCCCTCCACTTCCTCCACTTCCTCCACTTCGTCAACTCCGTCTACTTCATCCACTTCCTCCACTTTGTCCGCTTCGTCGACTTCGTCCACGTCGTCCACTTCGTCCACTCCGTCCAGTCCATCCACTTCGTCCACTTCCTCCACTTCCTTCACTTCCTCAACTTCTTCCAGTTCGTCCACTTCGTCCAATTTTTCCACTTCATCAACTTCGTCGACTTCGTCAACTTCGTCAACTCCGTCCACTTCGTCCACTTCTTCTACTACTTCTTCTTCTTCTTCTTTTTCGACTTCAACCACTTCGTCCAATTCGTTCAATTCATTGTCTTCGTCCACTATCTCCACTTCCTTCACTTCCTCCACTTCCTCCACCTCGTCCACTTTGTCCACTTCGCCCACTTCGCCCACTCCCTCCACTTCGTCCACTTCATCCAGTTCGTCTACTTCGGCACTTCGTCCACTTCCTCCACTTCCTCCACTTCGTCAACTTCCTCCACTTCATCCACTTCCGCCACTTCCTCCACTTCTTCCACCACTTGGGCACTTCGCCTCTTCGTCCACTTCCTGCACTTCGTACACTTTGTCAACTTCCTTCACTTCGTCCACTTCGTCAAACTTCGTCAACTTCGTCAACTTCCTCCACTTCCTCCACTTCGTCCACTTCCTCCACTTCATCAACTTCGTCAACTTCGTCAACTCCGTCCATTTCGTCCACTTCTTCTACTACTTCTTCTTCTTCTTCTTTTTGACTTCAACCACTTCGTCCAATTCGTTCAATTCATTCACTTCGTCCACTATCTCCACTTCCTCCACTTCGTCAAGTTCGTAAACTTCGTCCAATTCGTCCACTTCCCCCACTACTTCCACTTCCTCCGCTTCCTCCGCTTCCTTCGCTTCGTCCGCTTCCTTAACTTCGTCCACTTTGCCAATTCCTCGACTTCCTCGACTTCCTCCACTTCCTCCACTTCCTCCACTTCCTCCACCTTGTCCACTTCGTCCACTTCGCCCACTTCGCCTACTTCGTCCACTTCGTCCACTTCGTCCACTTCGTCCAGTTCGTCCAATTCGTCCACATCGTCCACTTCCTCCGCTTCCTCTGGTTCCTCCGTTTCCTCCCCTTCCTCTGCTTCCTCTGCTTCGTCAACTTCATGAACTTTGTCCACTTCGCCACTTCCTCCACTTCGTCCACTTCGTCCAGTTAGTCCAGTTCGTCCAGTTCGTCCAATTCCTCCACTTCGTCCATTTCCTCCACTTCGTCCACTTCCTCCACTTCGTCCACTTCCTCCACTTCGTCAACTTTGTCAACTTCCTCCACTTCGCCAACTTCCTCCACTTCGTCCACTTCCTCCACTTCGTGCACTTCCTCCACTTCGTCAACTTTGTCAACTTCCTCCACTTCCTCCACTTCGCCAACTTGCTCCACTTCCTCCTCTTCCTACACTACCTCCACTTCCTCCACTTTCCCCACTTCGTCCACTTCCTCCACTTCGTCGACTTTGTCCACTTCCTCCACTTCGTCAGCTTCGTCAACTTCGTCAACTTCGTCCACTTCGCCACTTCGTGCACTTCGCCCACTTCGCCCACTTCCTGCACTTCGTCCACTTCGTAACCTTCCTCCATTTCGTCCACTTCCTCCACTTCGTTCACTTCGTCCACTTCGCCCACTTCGTCCACTTCTTCAACTTCGTCAACTTTGTCCACTTCGTCAACTTCCTCCACTTCGTCCACTTCGTCGACTTTGTCCACTTCGTCAACTTCCTCCACTTCCTCCACTTCGTGAACTTTGTCAACTTCGTCAACTTCGTCAACTTCGTCCACTTCGTCCACTTCGTCGACTTCGTACACTTCGTCGACTTCGTTAACTACGTCCACTCCGTCCACATCGTCCACTTATTCTACTTATTCTTCTTCTTCTTCTTCTTCTTCCACTTCAACCACTTCGTCCAATTCGTTCAATTCATTGACTTCGTCCTCTTCCTCCACTTCGTCCATTTCTCTACTCCCTCCACTTCCTCCACTTCCTCCACTTCGTCGACTTCCTCCACTTCCTCCACTTCCTTCACTTCCTTCACTTCTTCCAGTTCCTCCACTTCGTCCAATTTGTCCACTTCATCAACTTCGTCAACTTCGTCAACTTCGTCCACTCCGTCCACTTCGTCCACTTCTTCTACTTCATCTTCTTCTTCTTCTTCTTCTTTGACTTCAACCACTTCGTCCAATTCGTTCAATTCATTGACTTCGTCCACTACCTCCACTTCCTCCACTTCGTCAAGTTCGTAAACTTCGTTCAATTCGTCCACTTCCCCCACTACTTCCACTTCCTCCGCTTCCTTCGCTTCCTCCGCTTCCTTATCTTCGTCCACTTCGCCACTTCTTCCACTTCCTCCACTTCCTCCACTTCGCCCACTTCGCCGACTTCCTCCACTTGGTCCACTTCGTCATGTTCGTCCAGTTCTTCCAGTTCGTTCAATTCGTCCACTTCGTCCACTTCCTCCACTTCCTCCACTTCCCCTGCTTCCTTCGCTTCGTCAACTTTGTCAACTTTGTCCACTTAGCCACTTCCTCAACTTCTTCCACTTCTTCCACTTCGTCCACTGCGTCAACTTCGTCAACTTCGTCACCTTCGTCCACTTCGCCACTTCGTCAATTTCGTCCACTTCGTCCACTTCCTCCACTACCTCCACTTCCTCCACTACCTCCACTTCCTCCACTTCATCAACTTTGCTTCCCTTCGTCCACTTCGTCAATTTCGTCCCCTTCGTCAATTTCGTCCACTTCGTCCCCTTCGTCCCCTTCCTCCACTTCGTCCATTTTCTCTACTCCCTCCACTTCCTCCACTTCCTCCACTTCCTCCACTTCGTCGACTTCCTCCACTTCCTCCACTTCCTTCACTTCCTTCACTTCTTCCAGTTCCTCCACTTCGTCCAATTTGTCCACTTCATCAACTTCGTCAACTTCGTCAACTTCGTCAACTTCGTCAACTTCGTCAACTTCGTCCACTTCGTCCACTTCTTCTACTTCATCTTCTTCTTCTTGTTCTTCTTTGACTTCAACCACTTCGTCCAATTCGTTCAATTCATTGACTTCGTGCACTACCTCCACTTCCTCCACTTCGTCAAGTTCGTAAACTTCGTTCAATTCGTCCACTTCCCCCACTACTTCCACTTCCTCCGCTTCCTCCGCTTCCTTCGCTTCCTCCGCTTCCTCATCTTCGTCCACTTCGCCACTTCCTCCACTTCCTCCACTTCCTCCACTTCGCCCACTTCGCCGACTTCCTCCACTTGGTCCACTTCGTCCAGTTCGTCCAGTTCTTCCAGTTCGTTCAATTCGTCCACTTCGTCCACTTCCTCCACTTCCTCTGCTTCCTTCGCTTCGTCAACTTTGTCAACTTTGTCCACTTCGCCACTTCCTCAACTTCTTCCACTTCTTCCACTTCGTCCACTGCGTCAACTTCGTCAACTTCGTCACCTTCGTCCACTTCGCCACTTCGTCAATTTCGTCCACTTCGTCCACTTCCTCCACTACCTCCACTTCCTCCACTACCTCCACTTCCTCCACTTCATCAACTTTGCTTCCCTTCGTCCACTTCGTCAATTTCGTCCCCTTCGTCAATTTCGTCCACTTCGTCCCCTTCGTCCCCTTCCTCCACATCGTCCACTTCGTCAATTTTGTCCACTTCGTCAACTTCATGCAGTTCGTCAACTTTGTCAACTTCGTCAACTTCGTCCACTTCGTCAACTTCGTCCACTTCGTCCACTTCTTCAACTTCGTCAACTGTGTCCACTTCCTCCACTTCTTCGAATTCAACTTCAACTTCTTCTTCTTCTTCTTCATCTTCCACTTCGCCCACTTCCTCCACTTCGTCGACTTCGTAACCTTCCTCCATTTCGTCCACTTCCTCCACTTCGTTCACTTCGTCCACTTCGCCCACTTCGTCCACTTCTTCAACTTCGTCAACTTTGTCCACTTCGTCAACTTCCTCCACTTCGTCCACTTCGTCGACTTTGTCCACTTCGTCAACTTCCTCCACTTCCTCCACTTCGTGAACTTTGTCAACTTCGTCAACATCGTCAACTTCGTCCACTTCGTCCACTTCGTCCACTTCGTCGACTTCGTACACTTCGTCGACTTCGTCAACTACGTCCACTCCGTCCACATCGTCCACTTCTTCTACTTATTCTTCTTCTTCTTCTTCTTCTTCCACTTCAACCACTTCGTCCAATTCGTTCAATTCATTGACTTCGTCCTCTTCCTCCACTTCGTCCATTTTCTCTACTCCCTCCACTTCCTCCACTTCCTCCACTTCCTCCACTTCCTCCACTTCCTTCACTTCCTTCACTTCTTCCAGTTCCTCCACTTCGTCCAATTTGTCCACTTCATCAACTTCGTCAACTTCGTCAACTTCGTCCACTTCGTCCACTTCGTCCACTTCATCCACTTCTTCTACTTCATCTTCTTCTTCTTCTTCTTCTTTGACTTCAACCACTTCGTCCAATTCGTTCAATTCATTGACTTCGTTCACTACCTCCACTTCCTCCACTTCGTCAAGTTCGTAAACTTCGTTCAATTCGTCCACTTCCCCCACTACTTCCACTTCCTCCGCTTCCTCCGCTTCCTTCGCTTCCTCCGCTTCCTTATCTTCGTCCACTTCGCCACTTCCTCCACTTCCTCCACTTCGCCCACTTCGCCGACTTCCTCCACTTGGTCCACTTCGTCCAGTTCGTCCAGTTCTTCCAGTTCGTTCAATTCGTCCACTTCCTCCACTTCCTCTGCTTCCTTCGCTTCGTCAACTTTGTCAACTTTGTCCACTTAGCCACTTCCTCAACTTCTTCCACTTCTTCCACTTCGTCCACTGCGTCAACTTCGTCAACTTCGTCACCTTCGTCCACTTCTCCACTTCGTCAATTTCGTCCACTTCGTCCACTTCCTCCACTACCTCCACTTCCTCCACTTCATCAACTTTGCTTCCCTTCGTCCACTTCGTCAATTTCGTCCCCTTCGTCAATTTCGTCCACTTCGTCCTCTTCGTCCCCTTCCTCCACATCGTCCACTTCGTCAATTTTGTCCACTTCGTCAACTTCATGCAGTTCGTCAACTTTGTCAACTTCGTCCACTTCGTCAACTTCGTCCACTTCGTCAACTTCGTCAACTTCGTCCACTTCGTCCACTTCTTCAACTTTGTCAACTGTGTCCACTTCCTCCACTTCCTCCACTTCTTCTAATTCAACTTCAACTTCTTCTTCTTCTTCTTCATCTTCCACTTCGTCCACTTCGTCCACTCCGTCCAATTCGTCCAATTCGTCCAATTCGACAACTTCGTCCACTTCGCCCACTTCGCCCACTTCCTCCACTTCGTCCACTTCGTAACCTTCCTCCATTTCGTCCACTTCCTCCACTTCGTTCACTTCGTCCACTTCGCCCACTTCGTCCCCTTCTTCAACTTCGTCAACTTTGTCCACTTCGTCAACTTCCTCCACTTCGTCCACTTCGTCGACTTTGTCCACTTCGTCAACTTCCTCCACTTCCTCCACTTCGTGAACTTTGTCAACTTCGTCAACTTCGTCCACTTCGTCGACTTCGTACACTTTGTCGACTTCGTCAACTACGTCCACTCCGTCCACATCGTCCACTTCTTCTACTTATTCTTCTTCTTCTTCTTCTTCTTCCACTTCAACCACTTCGTCCAATTCGTTCAATTCATTGACTTCGTCCTCTTCCTCCACTTCGTCCATTTTCTCTACTCCCTCCACTTCCTCCACTTCCTCCACTTCGTCGACTTCCTCCACTTCCTCCACTTCCTTCACTTCCTTCACTTCTTCCAGTTCCTCCACTTCGTCCAATTTGTCCACTTCATCAACTTCGTCAACTTCGTCAACTTCGTCCACTTCGTCCACTTCGTCCACTTCGTCCACTTCGTCCACTTCGTCCACTTCTTCTACTTCATCTTCTTCTTCTTCTTCTTCTTTGACTTCAACCACTTCGTCCAATTCGTTCAATTCATTGACTTCGTTCACTACCTCCACTTCCTCCACTTCGTCAAGTTCGTAAACTTCGTTCAATTCGTCCACTTCCCCCACTACTTCCACTTCCTCCGCTTCCTCCGCTTCCTTCGCTTCCTCCGCTTCCTTATCTTCGTCCACTTCGCCACTTCCTCCACTTCCTCCACTTCGCCCACTTCGCCGACTTCCTCCACTTGGTCTACTTCGTCCAGTTCGTCCAGTTCTTCCAGTTCGTTCAATTCGTCCACTTCGTCCACTTCGTCCACTTCCTCCACTTCGCTGCTTCCTCCACTTCCGCTGCTTCCTCCGCTTCGTCAACTTTGTCAACTTTGTCCACTTAGCCACTTCCTCAACTTCTTCCACTTCTTCCACTTCGTCCACTGCGTCAACTTCGTCAACTTCGTCCACTTCGCCACTTCGTCAATTTCGTCCACTTCGTCCACTTCCTCCACTACCTCCACTTCCTCCACTTCCTCCACTTCATCAACTTTGCTTCCCTTCGTCCACTTCGTCAATTTCGTCCCCTTCGTCAATTTCGTCCACTTCGTCCCCTTCCTCCACATCGTCCACTTCGTCAATTTTGTCCACTTCGTCAACTTCATGCAGTTCGTCAACTTTGTCAACTTCGTCAACTTCCTCCACTTCGTCAACTTCGTCAACTTCGTCAACTTCGTCCACTTCTTCAACTTCGTCAACTGTGTCCACTTCCTCCACTTCCTGCACTTCTTCTAATTCAACTTCAACTTCTTCTTCTTCTTCTTCATCTTCCACTTCGTCCAATTCGTCGAATTCGTCCAATTCGACAACTTCATCCACTTCGCCCACTTCGCCCACTTCGCCACTTCCTCCACTTCGTCCACTTCGTAACCTTCCTCCATTTCGTCCACTTCCTCCACTTCGTTCACTTCGTCCACTTCGCCCACTTCGTCCACTTCTTCAACTTCGTCAACTTTGTCCAGTTCGTCAACTTCCTCCACTTCGTCTACTTCGTCGACTTTGTCCACTTCGTCAACTTCCTCCACTTCCTCCACTTCGTGAACTTTGTCAACTTCGTCAACTTCGTCAACTTCGTCAACTTCGTCCACTTCGTCCACTTCGTCGACTTCGTACACTTCGTCGACTTCGTCAACTACGTCCACTCCGTCCACATCGTCCACTTCTTGTACTTATTCTTCTTCTTCTTCTTCTTCTTCCACCTCAACCACTTCCTCCAACTCGTTCAATTCATTGACTTCGTCCTCTTCCTCCACTTCGTCCATTTTCTCTACTCCCTCCACTTCCTCCACTTCCTCCACTTCATCGACTTCCTCCACTTCCTCCACTTCCTTAACTTCCTTCACTTCTTCCAGTTCCTCCACTTCGTCCAATTTGTCCACTTCATCAACTTCGTCAACTTCGTCAACTTCGTCAACTTCGTCAACTTCGTCCACTCCGTCCACTTCGTCCACTTCTTCTACTTCATCTTCTTCTTGTTCTTCTTCTTTGACTTCAACCACTTCGTCCAATTCGTTCAATTCATTGACTTCGTCCACTACCTCCACTTCCTCCACTTCGTCAAGTTCGTAAACTTCGTTCAATTCGTCCACTTCCCCCACTACTTCCACTTCCTCCGCTTCTTCCGCTTCCTTCGCTTCCTCCGCTTCCTTATCTTCGTCCACTTCGCCACTTCCTCCACTTCCTCCACCTCCTCCACTTCGCCGACTTCCTCCACTTGGTCCACTTCGTCCAGTTCGTCCAGTTCTTCCAGTTCGTTCAATTCGTCCACTTCCTCCACTTCCTCCACTTCCTCCGCTTCGTCAACTTTGTCAACTTTGTCCACTTAGCCACTTCCTCAACTTCTTCCACTTCTTCCACTTCGTCCACTGCGTCAACTTCGTCAACTTCGTCACCTTCGTCCACTTCGCCACTTCGTCAATTTCGTCCACTTCGTCCACTTCCTCCACTACCTCCACTTCCTCCACTTCCTCCACTTCATCAACTTTGCTTCCCTTCGTCCACTTTGTCAATTTCGTCCCCTTCGTCAATTTCGTCCACTTCGTCCCCTTCCTCCACATCGTCCACTTCGTCAATTTTGTCCACTTCGTCAACTTCATGCAGTTCGTCAACTTTGTCAACTTCGTCAACTTCATCCACTTCGTCAATTCGTCAACTTCGTCAACTTCGTCCACTTCGTCCACTTCGTCCACTTCTTCAACTTCGTCAACTGTGTCCACTTCCTCCACTTCTTCTAATTCAACTTCAACTTCTTCTTCTTCTTCTTCATCTTCCACTTCGTCCACTTCGTCCAATTCGTCCAATTCGTCCAATTCGACAACTTCGTCCACTTCGCCCACTTCGCCCACTTCCTCCACTTCGTCCACTTCGTAACCTTCCTCCATTTCGTCCACTTCCTCCACTTCGTTCACTTCGTCCACTTCGCCCACTTCGTCCACTTCTTCAACTTCGTCAACTTTGTTCACTTCGTCAACTTCCTCCACTTCGTCCACTTCGTCGACTTTGTCCACTTCGTCAACTTCCTCCACTTCCTCCACTTCGTGAACTTTGTCAACTTCGTCAACTTCGTCCACTTCGTCGACTTCGTACACTTCGTCGACTTCGTCAACTACGTCCACTCCGTCCACATCGTCCACTTCTTCTACTTATTATTCTTCTTCTTCTTCTTCTTCCACTTCAACCACTTCAACCACTTCGTCCAATTCGTTCAATTCATTGACTTCGTCCTCTTCCTCCACTTCGTCCATTTTCTCTACTCCCTCCACTTCCTCCACTTCGTCGACTTCCTCCACTTCCTCCACTTCCTTCACTTCCTTCACTTCTTCCAGTTCCTCCACTTCGTCCAATTTGTCCACTTCATCAACTTCGTCAACTTCGTCAACTTCGTCAACTTCGTCCACTCCGTCCACTTCTTCTACTTCATCTTCTTCTTCTTCTTCTTCTTAGACTTCAACCACTTCGTCCAATTCGTTCAATTCATTGACTTCGTTCACTACCTCCACTTCGTCAAGTTCGTAAACTTTGTTCAATTCGTCCACTTCCCCCACTACTTCCACTTCCTCCGCTTCCTCCGCTTCCTTCGCTTCCTCCGCTTCCTTATCTTCGTCCACTTCGCCACTTCCTCCACTTCGCCCACTTCGCCGACTTCCTCCACTTGGTCCACTTCGTCCAGTTCGTCCAGTTCTTCCAGTTCGGTCAATTCGTCCACTTCGTCCACTTCCTCCACTTCCTCTGCTTCCTCCGCTTCGTCAACTTTGTCAACTTTGTCCACTTAGCCACTTCCTCAACTTCTTCCACTTCTTCCACTTCCTCCACTTCCTCCACTTCCTCAACTTCGTCCACTTCGTCCACTGCGTCAACTTCGTCAACTTCGTCACCTTCATCCACTTCGCCACTTCGTCAATTTCGTCCACTTCGTCCACTTCCTCCACTACCTCCACTTCCTCCACTTCCTCCACTTCATCAACTTTGCTTCCCTTCGTCCACTTCGTCAATTTCGTCCCCTTCGTCAATTTCGTCCACTTCGTCCCCTTCGTCCCCTTCCTCCACATCGTCCACTTCGTCAATTTTTTCCACTTCGTCAACTTCATGCAGTTCGTCAACTTTGTCAACTTCGTCAACTTCGTCCACATCGTCAACTTCGTCAACTTCGTCCACTTCGTCCACTTCTTCAACTTCGTCAACTGTGTCCACTTCCTCCACTTCCTCCACTTCTTCTAATTCAACTTCAACTTCTTCTTCTTCTTCTTCATCTTCCACTTCGTCCACTTCGTCCAATTCGTCCAATTCGTCCAATTCGACAACTTCGTCCACTTCGCCCACTTCGCCCACTTCCTCCACTTCGTTCACTTCGTAACCTTCCTCCATTTCGTCCGCTTCCTCCACTTCGTTCACTTCGCCCACTTCGTCCACTTCTTCAACTTCGTCAACTTTGTCCACTTCGTCAACTTCCTCCACTTCGTCCACTTCGTCGACTTTGTCCACTTCGTCAACTTCCTCCACTTCCTCCACTTCGTGAACTTTGTCAACTTCGTCAACTTCGTCCACTTCGTCCACTTCGTCGACTTCGTACACTTCGTCGACTTCGTCAACTACGTCCACTCCGTCCACATCGTCCACTTCTTCTACTTATTCTTCTTCTTCTTCTTCTTCCACTTCAACCACTTCGTCCAATTCGGTCAATTCATTGACTTCGTCCTCTTCCTCCACTTCGTCCATTTTCTCTACTCCCTCCACTTCCTCCACTTCGTCGACTTCCTCCACTTCCTCCACTTCCTTCACTTCCTTCACTTCTTCCAGTTCCTCCACTTCGTCCAATTTGTCCACTTCATCAACTTCGTCAAGTTCGTCAACTTCGTCAACTTCGTCCACTCCGTCCACTTCGTCGACTTCTTCTACTTCATCTTCTTCTTCTTCTTCTTCTTTGACTTCAACCACTTCGTCCAATTCGTTCAATTCATTGACTTCGTCCACTACCTCCACTTCCTCCACTTCGTCAAGTTCGTAAACTTCGTTCAATTCGTCCACTTCCCCCACTACTTCCACTTCCTCCGCTTCCTCCGCTTCCTTCGCTTCCTCCGCTTCCTTATCTTCGTCCACTTCGCCACTTCCTCCACTTCCTCCACTTCGCCTACTTCGCCGACTTCCTCCACTTGGTCCATTTCTTCCAGTTCGTTCAATTCGTCCACTTCGTCCACTTCCTCCACTTCCTCCACTTCCTCTGCTTCCTCCGCTTCGTCAACTTTGTCCACTTAGCCACTTCCTCAACTTCTTCCACTTCTTCCAATTCGTCCACTGCGTCAACTTCGTCAACTTCGTCACCTTCGTCCACTTCGCGACTTCGTCAATTTCGTCCACTTCGTCCACTTCGTCCACTACCTCCACTTCCTCCACTTCATCAACTTTGCTTCCCTTCGTCCACTTCGTCAATTTCGTCCCCTTCTTCAATTTTGTCCACTTCGTCAACTTCCTCCACTTCCTCCACTTCTTCTAATTCAACTTCAACTTCTTCTTCTTCTTCTTCATCTTCCACTTCGTCCACTTCGTCCAATTCGTCCAATTCGACAACTTCGTCCACTTGGTCCACTTCCTCCACTTCTTCCACTCGCTCCTCTCGCTCCACTTTCTCCACTTCCTCCACTTCCGCCACTACCTCCACTTCGTCCACTTCATCCACCTCCTCCACTTCGTCCACTTCGTACACTTCGTCGACTTCGTCAACTTCGTCCACTCCGTCCACATCGTCCACTGCTTCTACTTCTTCTTCTTCTTCTTCTTCTTCTTCTTCCACTTCAACCACTTCGTCCATTTTCTCTACTCCCTCCACTTCCTCCACTTCGTCAACTCCGTGCACTTCCTCCACTTCCTCCACTTCGTCCGCTTCGTAGACTTCGTCCACGTCGCCCACTTCGTCCACTCCATCAGCTTCGTCCACTTCCTCCACTTCCTTCACTTCCTCCACTTCTTCCAGTTCCTCCACTTCGTCCAATTTGTCCACTTCCTCGACTTCGTCGACTTCGTCAACTTCGTAAACTCCGTCCACTTCTTCTACTACTTCTTCTTCTTCTTCTTTTTCGACTTCAACCACTTCATCCAATTCGTTCAATTCATTGACTTCGTCCAGTATCTCCACTTCCTCCACTTCGTCAAGTTCGTAATCTTCGGCCAATTCGTCCACTTCCCCCACTACTTCCACTTCCTCCGCTTCCTCCGCTTCCTTCGCTTCCTCCGCTTCCTCCGCTTCCTCCGCTTCCTTAACTTCGTCCACTTTGCCACTTCCTCGACTTCCTCCACTTCCTCCACTTCGTCCACCTTGTCCACTTCGCCCACTTCGCCCACTTCTTCCACTTCGTCCACTTCGTCCACTTCGTCCAGTTCGTCCAATTCGTCCACTTCGTCCACTTCCTCTAGTTCCTCCGCTTCCTCCGCTTCCTCCGCTTCGTCAACTTCGTCAACATTGTCCACTTCACCACTTCCTCCACTTCTTCTACTTCGTCCACTGCGTCAACTTCGTCCACTTCGCCCACTTCGCCCACTTCCTCCACTTCCTCCATTTCCTCCACTTCCTCCACTTCGTCCACTTCCTCCACTTCGTCCACTTCCTCCACTTCGTCAACTTTGTCAACTTGCTCCACTTCGCCAACTTCCTCTACTTCCTCCTCTTCCTCCACTTCCTCCACTTCCTCCACTTTCCCCACTTCCTCCACTTCCTCCACTTCGTCAACTTTGTCCACTTCCTCCACTTCGTCCACTTCGTCAGCTTCGTCAACTTCGTCCACTTCGCCACCTCGTCCACTTCGCCCACTTCCTCCACTTCGTCCATTTCGTAACCTTCCTCCACTTCTTCCACTTCCTCCACTTCCTCCACTTCGTTCACTTCGTCCACTTCGTCCACTTCTTCAACTTCGTCAACTTTGTCCACTTCGTCCACTTCGTCCACTTCCTCCACTTCGTCCACTTCGTCGACTTTGTCCACTTCGTCAACTTCCTCCACTTCCTCCACTTTGTGAACTTTGTCAACTTCGTCCACTTCGTCGACTTCGTACACTTCGTCGACTTCGTCCACTCCATCCACATCGTCCACTTCTTCTACTTATTCTTCTTCTTCTTCTTCTTCTTCCACTTCAACCACTTCGTCCAATTCGTTCAATTCATTGACTTCGTCCACTTCCTCCAGTTCGTCCATTTTCTCTACTCCCTCCACTTCCTCCACTTCGTCGACTTCGTCCACTTCCTCCACTTCCTTCACTTCTTCCAGTTCCTCCACTTCGTCCAATTTGTCCACTTCATCAACTTCGTCGACTTCGTCAACTTCGTCCACTTCGTCCACTTCTTCTACTTTAACTTCTTCTTCTTCTTCTTTTTTGACTTCAACCACTACGTCCAATTCGTTCAATTCATTGACTTCGTCCACTACCTCTACTTCCTCCACTTCGTCAAGTTCGTAAACTTCGTTCAATTCGTCCACTTTCCCCACTACTTCCACTTCCTCCGCTTCCTCCGCTTCCTTAACTTCGTCCACTTCCTCCACTTCCTCCACTTCCTCCACTTCGCCCACTTCGCCCACTTCCTTTACTTCGTCCAGTTCGTCCAGTTCGTTCAATTCGTCCACTTCGTCCACTTCCTCTACTTCCTCTGCATCCTCCGCTTCCTCCCCTTCCTCTGATTCCTCCGCTTCGTCAACTTTGTCAACTTTGTCCACTTTTAGCCACTTCCTCCACTTCTTCCACTTCTTCCACTTCGTCCACTGCGTGAACTTCGTCAACTTCGTCAGCTTCGCCCACTTCGCCCACTTACTCCACTACTTCCATTTCCTCCACTTCCTCCACTTCGTCCACTTCCTCCACTTCGTAAACTTCGTCAACTTCGTCAACCTTGTCCACTTCCCCCACCTCGCCCACTTCCACCACTTCCTCCACTTCCTCCACTACGTCAACTTTGTCAACTTCCTCCACTTCGCCAACTTCGTCCACTTCCTCCTCTTCCTCCACTGCCTCCACTTCCTCCACTTCCTCCACTTCGTCAACTTTGTCCACTTCCTCCACTTCGTCAACTTCGTCAACTTCGTTCACTTCGCCACTTCGTCCACTTCGCCCACTTCGTCCAGTTCGTGCAGTTCGTCTAGTTCGTCCACTTCGTCCACTTCTTCCACTTCTTCCACTTCCTCCACTTCCTCCACTTCGTTCACTTCGTCCACTTCGTCCACTTCTTCAACTTCGTCAACTTTGTCCATTTCGTCCACTTCCTCCACTTCCTCCACTTCGTCAACTTCCTCCACTTCCTCCACTTCGTCCACTTCGTCGACTTTCTCCACTTTCTCCACTTTCGTCCACTTCGTCCACTTCTTCTACTTCAACTTCAACTTCTTCTTCTTCTTCTTCTTCTTCATCTTCCTCTTCGTCCAATTCGTCCAATTCGTCTACTTCGAACACTTCGTCCACTTGGTCCACTTCCTCCACTTCTTCCACTCCCTCCACTTGCTCCTCTCGCTCCACTTTCTCCACTTCCTCCACTTCCACCACTTCGTCCACTTCATCCACTTCCTCCACTTCATCCACTTCCTGCACTTCGTACACTTCGTCGACTTCGTGAACTTCGTCCACTCCGTCCACATCGTCCAGTTCTTCAACCACTTCGTCCAATTCGTTCAATTCATTGACTTCGTCCACTTCGTCAACTTCCTCCACTTCCTCCACTTCATCCACTCCGTCCATTTCGTCCACTTCGTCTACTTCGTCCGCTTCGTCTACTTCGTCCACCTCGTCCACTTCGTCCACTGCATCCACTCCGTCCACTCCATCCACTTTGTCGACTTCGTCCACTTCCTTCACTTCCTTCACTTCCTCCACTTCCTCCACTTCCTCCACTTCGTCCACTTCATCAACTTCGTCGACTTCCTCCACTTCGTCAACTCCGTCCACTTTGTCCACTTCTTCTACTTCTTCTTCTTCTTCTTCTTCTTCTTTTTCGACTTCAACCACTTCGTCCAATTCGTTCAATTCATTGACTTCTTCCACTACCTCCACTTCCTCCACTTCATCAAGTTCATAAAAACTTCGTCAAATTCGTCCACTTCCCTCACTACTTCCACTTCCTCCGCTTGCTCCGCTTGCTTAACTTCGTCCACTTCGCCACTTCCTCCACTTCCTCCACTTCCTCCACTTCATCCACTTTCTCCACTTCGTCCACCTTGTCCACTTCGTCCACTTCGCCCACTTCGCCCACTTCCTCCACTTCGTCCACTTCGTCCACTTCATCCACTTCGTCCAGTTCGTCCAGTTCGTCCAATTCGTCCACTTCGTCCACTTCCTCCACTTCCTCTGCTTCCTCTGCTTCCTCCCCTTCCTTCGCTTCCTCCGCTTCCTCCGCTTCCTCCACTTCGTCCACTGCCTCAACTTCGTCACCTTCGTCCACTTCGCCCACTTCACCCACTTCGCCCACTTCGCCCACTTCGCCCACTTCCTCCACTTCTTGCATTTCCTCCACTTCCCCCACTTCGTCCACTTCCTCCACTTCCTCCACTTCCTCCACTTTGTCAACATTATTAACTTCCTCCACTTCCTCTACTTCGCCAACTTCCTGCACTTCCTCCTCTTCCTCCACTACCTCCACTTCCCCCACTTCCTCCACTTCGACAACTTTGTCCACTTCCTCCACTTCCTCCACTTCGTCATCTTCGTCCACTTCGCCACTTCGTCCAATTCGTCCACTTCGTCCACTTCGTCCACTTCGCCCACTTCGTCCACTTCGTCCACTTCGTCCACTTCGTCCACTTCGTCCACTTCGTCCACTTCGTCCACTTCGTCCACTTTGTCCATTTCGTCCACTTCGTCCACTTCGTCCACTTCGTACACTTCGTCCACTTCGTCCACTTCGTGCACTTCGTCCACTTCGTCCACTTCGTCCACTTCTTCAACTTCATCAACTTTGTCACTTCGTCAACTTCCTCCACTTCCTCCACTTCTTCTACTACAACTTCAACTTCTTCTTCTTCTTCTTCTTCCTCATCTTCCACTTCGTCCAATTCGTCTACTTCGACAACTTCGTCCACTTGGTCCACTTCCTCCACTTCCGCCACTTCCTCCACTTCGTCCACTTCATCCACGTCCTCCACTTCATCCCCTTCGTCTACTACGTACACTTCGTCGACTTCGTCAACTTTGTCCACTCCGTCCACATCGTCCACTTCTTCTACTTCTTCTTCTTCTTCTTCTTCTTCCACTTCAACCACTTCATCCAATTCGTTCAATTCATTAACTTCGTCCACTTCGTCAACTTCGTCCACTTCCTCCACTTCGTCCATTTTCTCTACTCCCTCCACTTCCTCCACTTCCTCCACTTCGTCCACTCCGTCCACTTCCTCCACTTCCTCCACTTCCTCCACTTTGTCCAATTCGTCCACTTCCCCCACTACTTCCACTTCCTCCGCTTCCTCCGCTTCCTCCGCTTGCTTAACTTCGTCCACTTCGTCCACTTTCTCCACTTCGTCCACTTCGTCAACTTCGCCCACTTCGCCCACTTCCTCCACTTCGTCCACTTCATCCAATTCGTCCAATTCGTCCACTTCCTCCACTTCCTCTACTTTCTCCGCTTCCTCCCCATCCTTCGCTTCCTCCGCTTCCTCCGCTTCCTCCACTTCGTCAACTTCGTCAAATTTGTCCACTTTGCCACTTCCTCCACTTCTTCCACTTCTTCCACTTCGTCCACTACGTCAACTTCGTCACCTTCGTCCACTTCGCCCACTTCGTCCACTTCATCCACTTCGTCCACTTCGCCCACTTCGCCCACTTCGTCCACTTCGTCCACTTCGTCCACTTCGTCCACTTCGTTCATTTCGTCCACTTCCTCCACTTCGTCCACTTCGTATACTTCGTCCACTTCGTCCACTTCGTCCACTTCTTCAACTTCATCAACTTTGTCCACTTCGTCAACTTCCTCCACTTCCTCCACTTCTTCTACTACAACTTCAACTTCTTCTTCTTCCTCATCTTCCACTTCGTCCACTTCGTCCAATTCGTCGAATTCGTCTACTTCGACAACTTCGTCCACTTGGTCCACTTCCTCCACTTCCGCCACTTCCTCCACTTCGTCCACTTCATCCACTTCCTCCACTTCATCCCCTTCGTCTACTACGTACACTTCGTCGACTTCGTCAACTTTGTCCACTTCGTCCACATCGTCCACTTCTTCTACTTCTTCTTCTTCTTCTTCTTCTTCTTCTACTTCAACCACTTCATCCAATTCGTTCAATTCATTAACTTCGTCCAGTTCGTCAACTTCGACCACTTCCTCCACTTCGTCCATTTTCTCTACTCCCTCCACTTCCTCCACTTCCTCCACTTCCTCCACTCCGTCCACTTCCTCCACTTCCTCCACTTCGTCCACTTCGTCCAATTCGTCCACTTCCCCCACTACTTCCACTTCCTCCGCTTCCTCCGCTTGCTTAACTTCGTCCACTTCGTCCACTTTCTCCACTCCGTCCATTTCGTCAACTTCGCCCACTTCGCCCACTTCCACCACTTCTTCCACTTCATCCACTTCGTCCAGTTCGTCCAATTCGTCCTCGTCGTCCACTTCCTCCACTTCCTCTGCTTTCTCCGCTTCCTCCTCATCCTTCGCTTCCTCCGCTTCCTCCACTTCGTCAACTTCGTCAAATTTTTCCACTTTGCCACTTCCTCCACTTCTTCCACTTCGTCCACTGCGTCAACTTCGTCACCTTCTTCCACTTCGCCCACTTCGCCCACTTCCTCCACTTCCTTCATTTCCTCCACTTCCTCCACTTCGTCCACTTCCTCCACTTTGTAAACTTCGTCAACTTCGTCAACCTCGTCCACTTCCCCCACTTCGCCCACTTCCACCACTTCCTCCACTTCCTCCACTTCGTCAACTTTGTCAACTTCCTCCACTTCGCCAACTTCCTCCACTTCCTGCTCTTCCTCCACTACCTCCACTTCCTCCACTTCCCCCACTTCCTCCACTTCGTCAACTTTGTCCACTTCCTCCACTTCCTCCACTTCGTCAACTTCGTCCACTTCGTCCACTTCGCCACTTCGTCCACTTCGTCCACTTCGCCCACTTCCTCCAGTTCGTCCACTTTGTCCACTTCGTAACCTTCCCCCACTTCTTCCACTTCTTCCACTTCCACCACTTCCTCCACTTCGTTCACTTCGTCCACTTCGTCCACTTCTTCAACTTCGTCAACTTTGTCCACTTCGTCCACTTCCTCCACTTCCTCCACTTCGTCAACTTCGTCAACTTTGTCCACTTCATCCAGTTCGTCCAGTTCGTACAGTTCGTCCAATTCGTCCACTTCGTCCACTTCCTCCACTTCCTCTGCTTCCTCCGCTTCCTCCCCTTCCATCGCTTCCTCCGCTTCCTCCGCTTCCCCCACTTCGTCAACTTCGTCAACTTTGTCCACTTTGCCACTTCCTCCACTTCTTCCACTTCTTCCACTTCGTCAACTTTGTCCACTTCGCCCACTTCCTCCACTTCCTCCATTTCCTCCACTTCCTCCATTTCGTCCACTTCCTCCACTTCGTAAACTTCGTCAACTTCGTAAACCTCGTCCACTTCGCCCACTTCACCCACTTCCTCCACTTCCTCCACTTCGTCAACTTTGTCAACTTCCTCCACTTCCTCTACTTCGCCAAATTCCTCCACTTCCTCCACTTCCCCCACTTCCCCCACTTCCCCCACTTCCTCCACTTCCTCCCCTTCGTCAACTTCCTCCACTTCCTCCACTTCCTCAACTTCGTCAGCTTCGTCAGCTTCGTCCACTTCGTCCACTTCGTCCACTTCGTCCACTTCGTCCACTTCGTCCACTTCGTCCACTTCGTCCACTTCGTCCACTTCGTCCACTTCGTCCACTTCGTCCACTTCGTCCACTTCGTCCACTTCGTCCACTTCGTCCACTTCGCCCACTTCGCCCACTTCGCCCACTTCGCCCACTTCGCCCACTTCGCCCACTTCGCCCACTTCGCCCACTTCGTACACTTCGTCAACTTCGTCAACTTCCTCCACTTCGTCAACTTCCTCCACTTACTCTACTTCGTCAACTTCGTCCACTTCGTTGACTTTCTCCGCTTTCTCCACTTCGTCCACTTCTTCTACTTCAACTTCAACTTCTTCTTCTTGTTCTTCTTCTTCTTCTTCTTCTTCTTCATCTTCCTCTTCGTCCAATTCGTCCAATTCGTCTACTTCGACAACTTTGTCCACCTGGTCCACTTCCTCCAGTTC
>CM050920.1:19281170-19303685 GCA_027742785.1 Vigna reflexopilosa
GGAAGTGGACGAAGTGGAGGAAGTGGAGGAAGTGGAGGAAGTGGAGGAAGTGGACGAAGTGGACGAAGTGGACGAAGTTGACGAAGTGGACGAAGTGGACGAAGTGGAGGAAGTGGACGAAGTGGAGGAAGTGGAGCGAAGTGGAGGAAGTGGAGGAAGTGGAGGAAGTGGAGCGAAGTGGAGGAAGTGGACGAAGTGGACGAAGTGGACGAAGTGGACGAAGTGGAGGAAATGGAGAAGTGGATGAAGTGGACGAAGTGACAAAGTGGATGAAGTGGAGAAGGGACGAAGTAGAAGGAAGTGGAGGAAGTGGACAGAAGTGGACGAAGTGGACGAAGTGGACGAAGTGAACGAAGTGACGAAGTGGACGAAGTGGAGGAAGTGGAGGAAGTGGAGGAAGTGGAGGAAGTGGAGGAAGTGGACGAAGTTGACGAAGTAGACGAAGTGGACGAAGTTGACGAAGGTGGACGAAGTGGAGAAGTGGAGGAAGTGAAGGAAGTGGAGGAAGTAGAGGAAGTGGAGGAAGAGGACGAAGTGGACAAAGTTGACGAAGTGGACGAAGTGGACGAAGTGGAGAAGTGGACGAAGTGGACGAAGTGGACGAAGTGGAGGAAGTGGAAGAAGTGGACGAAGTGAGGAAGTGAAGGAAGTAGGACGAAGTGGAGGAAGTGGAGGAAGTGAAGAAGTGGACGAAGTGAGACGAAGTTGACGAAGTAGACGAAGTGGACGAAGTGACGAAGTGGACGAAGTGGAGAAAGTGGAGGAAGTGAAGGAATGGAGGAAGTGGAGGAAGTGGAGGAAGTGGAGGAAGTGGACAAAGTTGACGAAGTTGACGAAGTGGACGAAGTGGACGAAGTGGAGGAAGTGGACGAAGTGGACGAAGTGGAGGAAGTGGAGGAAGTGGACGAAGTGGACGAAGTGGAGGAAGTGGAGGAAGTGGACGAAGTGGACGAAGTGGACGAAGTGACGAATTGGACGAAGGGGACGAAGTGGAGGAAGCGGAGGAAGGGAGGAAGTGGAGGAAGTGGAGGAAGTGGAGGAAGTGGACGAAGTGGACGAAGTGGACGAAATTGACGAAGTGGAGGAAGTGGAGGAAGTGGACGAGTTGACGATGTGGACGAAGTGGATGAATGGACGTAGTGGAGGAAGTGGAGGAAGTGGATGAAGTGGAGGAAGTTGACGAAGTGGACGAAGTGGACAAGTAGACGAAGTGGACGAAGTTGCGAAGTGGACGAAGTGGACGAAGTGGACGAAGTGGACGAAGTGGAGAAAGTGGAGGAAGTGGACGAAGTAGACGAAGTGGAGGAAGTGGAGGAAGTGGACGAAGTGGACGAAGTGGACGAAGTGGAGGAAATGGAGAAGTGACGAAGTGGAGGAAGTGGACGAAGTGGAGGAAGTGGAGGAAGTGGAGGAAGTGGAGCGAAGTGGACGAAGTTGATGAAGTGGAGAAGTGGACGAAGTGGAGGAAGTGGATGAAGTGGAGGAAGTGATGAAGTTGAGGAAGTGGAGGAAGTGGAGGAAGTGGACGAAGTGGACGAAGTGGACGAAGTTGACGAAGTGACGAAGTGGAGGAAGTGGACGAAGTGGACGAAGTGGACGAAGTGGACGAAGTGACGAAGTGACGAAGTGGAGGAAGTGGAGGAAGTGGAGGAAGTGGAGGAAGTGGAGGAAGTGGAGAAGTGGAGGAAGTGGAGGAAGTGGAGGAAGTGGAGGAAGTGGAGGAAGTGGAGGAAGTGGAGGAAGTGGAGGAAGTGGAGGAAGTGGAAGGAAGTGGAGGAAGTGGAGGAAGTGGAGAAGTGACGAAGTGGAAGAAGTGGACGAAGTGGACGAAGATGCCGAAGTGGAAGAAGTGGACGACGTGGACGAAGTGGACGAAGTGGAGAAAGTGGAGCAGAAGTGGAGGAAGTGGAGGAAGTGGAGGAAGTGGACGAAGTGGACGAGTTGACGAAGTGGACGAAGTGGACAAAGTGGACGAAGTGGACGAAGTGGACGAAGTGGACAAAGTGGACGAAGTGGACAAAGTGGACGAAGTGGACTAAGTGACGAAGTGACGAATGGAGGAAGTGGACGAAGTGGAGAAGTGGACAAAGTGGAGGAAGTGGAGGAAGTGGAGGAGTGGAGGAAGTGGAGGAAGTGGACGAAGTGGACGAAGTGGAGGAAGTGGACGAAGTGGACGAAGTGGAGGAAGTGGACGAAGTGGACAGAGTTGACGAAGTGGACGGAAGTGGACGGAGTAGACGAAGTCGATGAATTGGACAAATTGGACAAAGTGGACGAATTAGACGAAGTGGATGAAGTGGAAGAAGAAGAAGAAGAAGAAGTGGACGAAGTTGACGAAGTGGAAAAGTGGACGACGTCGACGATGTTGACGAAGTGGAGGAAGTAGACGAAGTGGAGGAAGTGGAGGAAGTGGAGGAAAGTGATCGATGTGGAGGAAGAGTGGAGGAAGTGGAGGAAGTGGAGGAAGTGGAGGAAGTGGAGGAAGTGGAGAAGTGGAGGAAGTGGAGGAAATGGTGAGGAAGTGGAGGAAGTGGACTAAGTTGAGGGAGTGGAGGAAGTGGAGGAAGTGGGCGAAGTGGACGAAGTTGTTGAAGTGGAGAAAGTGGACGAAGTGGAGGAAGTGGAATAAGTTGAGGAAGTTGATGAAGTTGAGGAAGTGGAGGAAGTGGGCGAAGTGTGCGAAGTGGATGAAGTTTACGAAGTGGACGAAGTGGAGGAAGTGGGCGAAGTACGCGAAGTGGACGAAGTTGACGAAATTGACGAATTTGACGAAGTAGAGGAAGTGGACGAAGTGGAGCAAGTGGAGGAAGTGGGAAGTGAGAAGTTGAGGTAGTGGAGGAAGTGGAGGAAGTGGACGAAGGGGACTAAGCGGACGCAGTGAAGGAAGTTGACGAAGTTGACGAAGTGGACGAAGTGGAGGAACTGGACGAAGGTGGGGAAGTGGTGGAAGTGGAGGAAGCGGGCGAAGTGGACGAAGTCGACAAAGTGGACGAAGTTGATGTAGTGGAGGAAGTGGAGGAAGGGGAGGAAGTGGAGAAAGTGGAGGAACTGGAGGAAGTGGAGGAAGTGGCGAAGTGGACGAAGTTGACGAAGTGGAGGAAGTGGAGGAAGCGGAGGAACCGGAGGAATTGGAGGAAGTTGACGGAGTTGATGGACTGGGCGAAGTGGATGAAGTGGACGAAGTGGACAAAGTGGACGAAGTACAGGAGTGCAGGGAGTGGAGGGATTGGAGGAAGTGGACGAAGTGGATGAAGTTGACGAAGTGGACGAAGTTGACGAAGTGGACGAAGTTGACGAAGTGGACGAACTGGACGAAGTGGAACAAGAAGAAGAAGAAGAAGAAGAAGAAGAAGAAGAAGAGGAAGAAGAACTTGAAGTAGAAGAAGTGGACGAGGTGGACGAAGTGGACAAAGTGGACACATTGCACGAAGTGGACGAGGTTGACGAAGCGGACGAAGTGGACGCAGTGGAGGAAGTTGACGAACTGGACGAACTGGACGAAATGGAGGAAGTGGAGGAAGAAGTGGAAGAAGGGGACGAAGTAGATGAGTTGACGAATTGAAAGAAATGGACAAAGTGGACGAAGTGGAGGAAGTGGACGAAGCGGACGAAGCGGACGAAATGGACGAAGTGAAGGAAGTGGAGGAAGTGGAAGAAGTGGACAGAGTGGACGTAGTGGACGAAATGAACGAAGATGACGAAGTGGACGAACTAGGCGAAGTGGAGGAAGTGGAGGAAGAGCTGAAAGAAGTGTACGAAGTAGACGAAGTTAACGAATTAGACGACGTGGACGAAGTTGACAAGGTGGACGAAGTGGAGAAAGTGGAGGAAGTGAAGGAAATGGAGGAAGTGGAGGGAATGGAGGAAGAGGAGGGAGTGGACAAAGTTGACGAACTTGACGTAGTGGACGAAGTGGACGAATGGAGGAAGTGGACGAAGTGGACGAAGTGGAGAGTGGACGAAGTGGAGGAAGTGGAAGAAGTGGACGAAGATGACGAAGTCGACGAACTAGGCGAAGTGGAGGAAGTGGAGGAAGAGCTGAAAGAAGTGTACGAAGTAGACGAAGTTGACGAATTAGACGACGTGGACGAAGTTGACAAGGGGACGAAGTGGAGAAAGTGGAGGAAGTGAAGGAAATGGAGGAAGTGGAGGAATGGAGGAAGTGGAGGGAGTGGACGAAGTTGACGAAGTTGACGTAGTGGACGAAGTGGACGAAATGGAGGAAGTGGACGAAGTGGACGAAGGGGACTAAGTGGAGGAAGTGGACGAAGTGGGCAAAGTGGAGGAAGTGGAGGAAGTGGGCGAAGTGGGCGAAGTGGACGAAGTTGACGAAGTGGAGGAAGGGGAGGAAGTGGAGGAAGTGGAGGAAGTGGAGGAAGTGGAGGAAGTGGAGGAAGTGGAGGAAGTGGAGGAAGTGGAGGAAGTGGAGGAAGTGGAGGAAGTGGACGAAGTGGACGAAGTGGACGAAGTGGACGAAGTGGACGAAGTGGAGGAAGTGGAGGAAGTGGAGGAAGTGGAGGAAGTGGACGAAGTGGACGAAGTGGACGAAGTGGACGAAGTGACGAAGTGGACGAAGTGGACGAAGTGGACGAAGTGGACGAAGTGACGAAGTGAGAAGAAGTGGACGAAGTAGACGAAGTGGAGGAGATGGAGGAAGTGGACAAAGTGGACGAAGTGGACGAAGTGGAGGAAATGGTGAGGAAGTGGAGGAAGTGGACGAAGTTGAGGAAGTGGAGGAAGTGGAGGAAGTGGGCGAAGTGGACGAAGTGTGAAGTGGAGAAGTGGACGAAGTGGAGGAAGTGGAATAAGTGAGGAAGTGATGAAGTTGAGGAAGTGGAGGAAGTGGAGGAAGTGGGCGAAGTGGGCGAAGTGGGCGAAGTTGACGAAGTGCACGAAGTGGAGGAAGTGGGCGAAGTGGACGAAGTGGACGAAGTTGACGAAGTTGACGAAGTGGAGGAAGTGGAGGAAGTGGACGAAGTGGAGGAAGTGGAGAAGTGGAGGAAGTGGACGAAGTGGAGGAAGTGGAGGAAGTGGAGGAAGTGGACGAAGTGGACGAAGTGGACGAAGTGGAGGAAGTGGAGGAAGTGGAGGAAGTGGAGGAAGTGGACGAAGTGGAGGAAGTGGAGAAGTGGAAGAAGTGGACGAAGTGGACGAAGATGGACGAAGTGGAAGAAGTGGACGACGTGGACGAAGTGGACGAAGTGGAGAAAGTGGAGCAAGCGAGGAAGT
Source organism: Vigna reflexopilosa (assembly GCA_027742785.1). Taxonomy (NCBI): domain Eukaryota; kingdom Viridiplantae; phylum Streptophyta; class Magnoliopsida; order Fabales; family Fabaceae; genus Vigna; species Vigna reflexopilosa. The sequence continues at coordinate 19,286,400 of CM050920.1, forward strand.
GGAGGAAGTGGATGGAGTGGAGGAAGTGGACGAAGTGGACAGAGTTGACAAAGTGGACGAAGTGGACAGAAGTGGACGAAGTCGATGAATTGGACGAATTGGACAAATTGGACGAAGTTGACAAAGTTGACGAAGTGGACTAAGTGGAGGACGTGGACGAAGTGGACCAACTGGAGAAAGTGGACAAAGCGTAGGAAGTGGAGGAGAGTGGAGGAAGTGGACGAAGTGGACGAAGTGGAGGAATTGGACGAAGTGGACGGAAGTGGAGGAAGTGGACGAAGTGGACAGAGTTCACGAAGTGGACGGAGTGGACGGAGTAGACGAAGTCGATGAAGTGGACAAATTGGACAAAGTGGACGAATTAGACGAAGTGGATGAAGTGGAAGAAGAAGAAGAGAGAAGTGGACGAAGTTGACGAAGTGGAGAAAGTGGACGAAGTGGACGAAGTTGACGAAGTGGAGGAAGTGGACGAAGTGGAGGAAGTGGAGGAAGTGGAGGAAGTGGACGAAGTGGAGGAAGTGGAGGAAGTGGAGGAAGTGGAGGAAGTGGAGGAAGTGGACGAAGTGGAGGAAGTGGAGGAAGTGGAGGAAGTGGAGGAAGTGGAGGAAGTGGACGAAGTGAGGAAGTGGACGAAGTGGAGGAAGTGGACGAAGTGGACGAAGTTGACGAAGTGGAGAAAGTGGACGAAGTGGAGGAAGTGGAGAAGTGGAGGAAGTGGACGAAGTGAGGAAGTGGAGGAAGTGGAGCGAAGTGGAGGAAGTGGAGGAAGTTGACGAAGTGGACGAAGTGGAGGAAGTGGACGAAGTGAGCGAAGTGGACGAAGTGACGAAGACGAAGTGACGAAGTGGAGGAAGTGGACGAAGTGGAGAAGTGGAGGAAGTGGAGGAAGTGGACGAAGTTGAGGAAGTGGACGAAGTGGAGGAAGTGGACGAAGTGGACGAAGTGGACGAAGTGGACGAAGTGGACGAAGTGGACGAAGTGGACGAAGTGGAGGAAGTGGAGAAGTGGAGGAAGTGGAGGAAGTGGAGGAAGTGGACGAAGTGGACGAAGTGGACGAAGTGGACGAAGTGGAGGAAGTGGAGGAAGTGGAGGAAGTGGAGGAAGTGGACGAAGTGGACGAAGTGGAGGAATGGACGAAGTGGAGGAAGTGGACGAAGTGGACGAAGTGGACGAAGTGGACGAAGTGGAGGAAGTGGACGAAGTGGACGAAGTGGACGAAGTGGACGAGTTGACGAAGTGGACGAAGTGGACGAAGTGGACGAAGTGGACGAAGTGGACGAAGTGGAGGAAGTGGAGGAAGTGGAGGAAGTGGAGGAAGTGGACGAAGTGGACGAAGTTGACGAAGTGGACGAAGTGGACGAAGTGGACGAAGTGGACGAAGTGGACGAAGTGGACGAAGTGGACGAAGTGGAGGAAGTGGAGAAGTGACGAAGTGGACGAAGTGGACGAAGTGGAGGAAGTGGACGAAGTGGACGAAGTGGACGAAGTGGACGAAGTGGACGAAGTGGACGAAGTGGACGAAGTGGAGGAAGTGGACGAAGTGGACGAAGTGGACGAAGTGGACGAAGTGGACGAAGTGGAGGAAGTGGACGAAGGGAAGTGGAGAAGTGGACGAAGTGGAGGAAGTGGAGGAAGTGGACGAAGTGGACGAAGTGGAGGAAGTGGACGAAGTGGACGAAGTGGACGAAGTGGACGAAGTGGAGGAAGTGGAGGAAGTGGAGGAAGTGGAGGAAGTGGACGAAGTGGACGAAGTGGACGAAGTGGACGAAGTGGACGAAGTGGACGAAGTGGAGGAAGTGGAGGAAGTGAAGGAAGTGGACGAAGTGGAGGAAGTGGACGAAGTGGACGAAGTGGACGAAGTGGACGAAGTGGACGAAGTGGACGAAGTGGAGGAAGTGGACGAAGTGGACGAAGTGGAGGAAGTGGAGAAGAAGAGGAGAAGTGGAAGTGAGAAGTGGACGAAGTGGACGAAGTGGACGAAGTGGACGAAGTGGACGAAGTGGACGAAGTGGACGAAGTGGAGGAAGTGGACGAAGTGGACGAAGTGGACGAAGTGGACGAAGTGGAGGAAGTGGAGGAAGTGGAGGAAGTGGAGCGAAGTGGAGGAAGTGGACGAAGTGGACGAAGTGGACGAAGTGGACGAAGTGGACGAAGTGGACGAAGTGGACGAAGTGGACGAAGTGGACGAAGTGGAGGAAGTGGACGAAGTGGACGAAGTGGACGAAGTTGACGAAGTTGACGAAGTGGACGAAGTGGACGAAGTGGAGGAAGTGGACGAAGTGGACGAAGTGGACAAAGTGGACGAAGTGGACGAAGTGGAGGAAGTGGAGGAAGTGGACGAAGGGAAGAAGTGGACGAAGTAGATGAAGTGGACGAATTGGACGAAGTGGAGGAAGTGGAATAAGAGAAGGAAAAGAGGAAGAAGACGAAGAGAAGTGGAAGAAGTTGACGAAGTGGACGAAGTTGAGGAAGTGGAGAAAGTGGACGAAATGGAGAAAGTGGACGAGTGGAGGAGGTGAACGAAGTTGCGAAGTAGACAAATTGGACGAATTGAACGAAGTGGATGAAGTGGAAGAAGTGGAAGAAGAAGAAGAAGTTGAAGTAGAAGAAGTGGAGGAAGTGGACAAAGTGGACGAAGTTGACGAAGTTGAACAAGTTGACGAAGTGGAGGAAGTGGACGAAGTGGAAGAGGTTGATGAAGTGGACGAAGTGGATGAAGTGGACGAAGTGGACGAAGTGGAAGAAGTCGACGAAGTGGAGGAACTTGAGATAGTGGAGGAAGTGGTGGAAGAAGTAGATGAAGTGCACGAAGTGGACGAAGTGGACGAAGTGGAGGAAGTGGACGAAATTGATGAAGTTGAGAAAGTTGACGAAGTGGACGAAGTGGACGAAGAGGACGAAGTGGAGAAAGTGGAGGAAGTGGAGGAAGTGGAGGAGGTAGAGTAAGTGGAGGAAGTGGATGAAGTTGACGAAGTAGACGAAGTCGATGAATTGGACGAATTGGAGGAAGTGGACGAAGTGGATGAAGTGGAAGAAGAAGAAGAGGAAGAAGAAGTTGAAGTAGAAAAGTGGACGAAGTGGAGGAAGTGACGAAGTTGACGAAGTGGAGGAAGTGGAGTGTTGACGAAGTGGAGGAAGTGGAGGAAGTGGAGGAAGTGGAGGAAGTTGAGGAAGTGGAGAAGTGGACGAGTGGAGCGAAGTGGAGGAAGTGGACGAAGTTGTCGATGTAGATGAATTGGATGAATTGGACGAAGTGGACGAAGGGGACGAAGTGGAGAAGAGAAGTGTAGAGAAGAAGTGGAGGAAGTGGACGAAGTGGACAAAGTGGACGAAGTGGACAGAGTTGACGAAGTAGACGAAGTGGAAAGAGTGGACGAAGTCGATGAATTGGACGAAGTGGACGAAGTTGACGAAGTGGACGAAGTGGACGAAGTGGAGAAAGTGGACAAAGCGGAGGAAGTGGAGGAAGTGGACGAAGTGGACGGAGTGGAGGACATGGACGAAGTAGACAGAGTGGACGAAGTTGACGGAGTGGACGAAGTGGACAAATTGGACGAATTGGACAAATTGGACGAATTGGACGAAGTGGACGAAGTGGATGAAGTGGAAGAAGAAGAAGAAGAAGCAGTTGAAGTAGAAGAAGTTGACGAAGTGGACGAAGTTGACAAAGTGGACGACGTGGACGATGTTGACGAAGTGGATGACGTAGAGGAAGTGGACAAAGTGGAGGAAGTGGAGCAATTGGAGAAGTGGAACGAGTGGAGGAAGTGGAGAAAGTGGAGGAAGTGGACGAAGTTGTCGAAGTAGACGAATTGGACGAAGTGGCAAAGTTGAGGAAGTTGACGAAGTTGAAGAAGTTGACGACGTTGACGAAGTGGACGAATTGGACGAAGTGGACGAATTGGACGACGTGGACGAGGTGGAGGAAGTGGAGCAAGTGGATGGAGTTGAGGAAGTGAAGGGAGTGGAGGAAGTGGAGGAAGTGGACGAAGTGGAGGAAGTGGACGAAGTGGACGAAGTGGAAGAGGTTGATGAAGTTGACGAAGTGGAAGAGGTTGACGAAGTTGGCCAAGTGGACGAATTGGACGAATTGGACGAAGTGGAGGAAGTGGACGAAGGGGAGAAAGTGGACGAAGTGGACGAAGTCGATGAATTGGACGAATTGGACGAAGTGGAGGAAGTGGAAGAAGAAGAAGAAAAGAAGAAGAAGACGAAGAAGAAATGGACGAAGCTGACGAAGTTTAGGAAGTGGAGGAAGTGGACAAAGTGGACAAAGTGGAGATAGTGGACGAGTGGAGGAAGTGAGCGAAATTGTCGAAGTAGAGGAAGTGGACGAATTGAACAAATTGGACGAAGTGGACGAAGGGGACGAAGTGGAAGAAGAAGAAGAAGAAGAAGTTGAAGTAGAAGAAGTGGAGGAAGTGGACAAAGTGGACAATGTTGAAGAGGTTGACGAAGTTGATGAAGTGGACGAAGTGGACGAAGTGGACGAAGTGGAAGAGGTTGACGAAGTGGACGAAGTGGATGAAGTGGACGAAGTGGACGAACTGGACGAAGTGAAGGAACTTGAGGCAGTGGAGGAAGTGGTGGAAGAAGTGGACGAAGTAGACGAAGTGGACGAATTGGATGAAGTGGACGAAGTTGATGAAGTTGAGAAAGTTGACGAAGTGGACGAAGTGGATGAAGTGGACGACGTGGACGAAGTGGACGAAGAGGACGAAGTGGAGAAAGTGGAGGAAGTGGAGGAAGTAGAGTAAGTGGATGAGGTTGACGAAGTAGACGAAGTCGTTGAATTGGACGAAGTGGATGAAGTGGAAGAAGAAGAAGAGGAAGAAGAAGTTGAAGTAGAAGAAGTCGACGAAGTGGACGAAGTAGACGAAGTTGACGAAGTGGACGAAGTGGATGATGTTGACGAAGTGGACGAAGTAGAAGAAGTGGAGGAAGTGGAGGAAGTTGAGGAAGTGGAGAAAGTGGACTAAGTGTAGCGAGTGGAGGAAGTGGATGAAGTTGTCGAAGTAGACGAATTGGACGAATTGGACGAAGTGGATGAAGGGGACGAAGTGGACGAAGGGGACGAAGTTGAAGAAGAAGAAGAAGAAGAAGAATAAGCAGAAGTTGAAGTAGAAGAAGTGGAGGAAGTGGACGAAGTGGACAAAGTTGACGAGGTTGAAGAAGTTGACGAAGTGGAGGAAGTGGACGAGGTTGACGAGGTTGACAAGGTGGACGAAGTGGTCGAAATGGGTGAACTAGACGAAGTGGAGGAAGTGGAGAAGTGGAGGAAATGGAGGAAGTGGAGTAAGTGCACGAAGTGGATGAAGTGGACGAAATGGAGGAAGTAGAGGAAGTGGAGGAAGTGGAGGGAGTTTAGGAAATGGACGAAGTGGAAGAAGAAGAATAAGAAGAAGAAGAGGAAAAAGAACTTGAAGTAGAAGAATTGCAAGAGGTGGACGAAGTTGACGAAGTGGACGAAGTGGATGAAATGGACAAAGTGGACAAAGTGGACGAAGTGGACGAAGTGGACGAGGTTGACGAAATTGACGAAGCGGACGAAGTTGACGAAGTGGACGAAGTGGACGAAGAGGACGAAGTGGATGAAGTGGAGGAAATGGAGGAAGTGGAGGAAGTGGACGGAGTGGACGAAGTGTACGAAGTGGAGGAAGTGGAGAAAGTGGAGGAAGTGGACGAAGTGGACGAATTGACGAAGTGGACGAAGTTGATGAAGTGGAAGAAGTGGACGACGTTGACGAAGTGGACCAGGTGGAGAAAGTGGAGCAAGCCGAGGAAGTGGACGAAGTGGAGGGAGTGGAGGAAGTGGACGAAGTGGACAGAGTTACGAAGTGGACAGAATGGACGAAGATGATGCATTGGACGAATTGGACAAATTGGATGAAGTTGACGAGGTTGACGAAGTGGACGAAGTGGACGACGTGGACGAAATGGACCAGGTGGAGGAAGTGGACAAAGCGGAGGAAGTGGAGGAATTGGACGAAGCGGACGAAGTGCAAGAAGTGGACGAGGTTGACGAAGTGGACGAAGTTGACAAAGTGGAGGAAGTGGAGGAAGTGGAGGAAGTAGAGGAAGTGGACGAAGTGGACGAAGTGGACGAAGTTGACGAAGTGGACGAGATGGACGAAGTGGAGGAAGTGGAAGAAGTGAAGGAAGTTGAAGAAGTGGAGGAGGCGCACGAAGTGGACGGAGTGGACGAAGTGAACGAAGTGGAGGAAATGGACAAAGTTGACGAAGTCGATGAATTGGACGAAAAGGATGAAGTGGAAGAAGAAGAAGAAGAAGTTGAAGTAAAAGAAGTGGACGAAGTAGACGAAGTGGACGATGTTGGCGAAGTCGACGAACTAGAGGAAGTGGACGAATTGGAGGAAGTGGACGAAGTGGAGGAAATGGAGGAAGTGGAGCAAGTGGAGGCAGTGGAGGATGTGGAGGAAGTGGATAAAGTGGAAAGAGTGGACGCAGTGGACGAAGTGGACAATGTGAAGGAAGTGGTGCAAGTGGAAGAATTGGTGGAAGACGTGGACGAAGTAGACAAAGTGGACGAATTGAACGAAGTGGACGAAGTTGACGAAGTTGATCAAGTTGATGAAGTTGACGAAGTGGACGAGTATGACGAAGTTGAACAAGTGGACGAATTGGACGAAGTGGACGAATTGGACGAAGTGGACAAAGTGGACGAAGTGGACGAAGTGGAGGGAGTGCAAGAAGTTGAGGAAGTGGACGAAGGGAAGAAAGTGGACGAAGTCGATGAATTGGACAAATTGGACGAAGTGGAGGAAGTGGATGAAGAAGAAGAAAAAGAAGAAGAAGACGAAGACGAAGTGGAAGAAGTTGACGAAGTGGACGAAGTTTAGAAAGTGGAGAAAGCGGATGAAGTGGAGAAAGTGGACCGAGTGGAGGAAGTGAACGAAGTTGTCGAAGTAGACAAATTGGACGAATTGGACGAAGTTGACGAAGTGGAAGAAGAAGAAGAAGAAGAAGAAGAAGAAGAAGTTGAAGTAGAAGAAGTGGAGGAAGTGGACAAAGTGGACAATGTTGACGAGGTTGAAGAAGTTGACGAAGTGACGAAGTGGGCGAAGTGGAAGAAGTCGACGAAGTGGACGAAGTGGAGGAACTTGAGACAGTGGAGGAAGTGGTGGAAGTAGTGGACGAAGTGGACGAATTGGACGAAGTGGAGGAAGTGGACGAAATTAATGAAGTTGAGAAAGTTGACGAAGTGGACGAAGTGGACGAAGAGGACGAAGTGGAGAAAGTGGAGGAAGTGGAGGAGGTAGAGTAAGTGGAGGAAGTGGATGAAGTTGACGAAGTAGACGAAGTCGTTGAATTGGACGAATTGGAGGAATTGGACGAAGTGGATGAAGTGGAAGAAGAAGAAGAGGAAGAAGAAGTTGAAGTAGAAGAAGTCGACGAAGTGGACGAAGTAGACGAAGTAGACGAAGTGGACGAAGTGGACGAAGTGGATGATGTTGACGAAGTGGAGGAATTGGAGGAAGTGAAGGAAGTTGAGGAAGTGGAGAAAGTGGACTGAGTGGAGCGAGTGGAGGAAGTGGATGAAGTTGTCGATGTAGACAAATTGGACGAATTGGACGAAGTGGACGAAGGGGACGAAGTGGAAGAAGAAGAAGTTGTAGTAGAAGAAGTGGTGGAATTGGGCGAAGTGGACAGAGTTGACGAAGTGGACAGAGTTGTCGAAGTAGGCGAAATGGACAGGGTGGACGAAGTCGATGAATTGGACGAAGTGGAGGAGGTTGACGAAGTGGACGAAGTGGACGACGTGGACGAAGTGGACCAGGTGGAGAAAGTGGACAAAGCGGAGGAAGTGGAGGAATTGGACGAAGTAGACAGAGTGGACGAAGTTGACGGAGTGGACGAAGTTGATGAATTGGACAAATTGGACAAATTGGACGAATTGGACGAAGTGCATGAAGTGGATGACGTGGAAGAAGAAGAAGAAGAAGAAGTTGAAGTAGAAGAAGTGGACGAAGTGGACGAAGTTGACAAAGTGGACGACGTGGACGATGTTGACGTAGTGGAGGAAGTGGAGGACGTAGAGGAAGTGGACAAAGTGGAGGAAGTGGAGCCATTGGAGAAAGTGGAGCGAGTGGAGCGAGTGGAGCAAGTGGAGAAAGTGGAGGAAGTGGACGTAGTTATCGAAGTAGACGAATTGGACGAAGTGGCAAAAGTTGAGGAAGTTGACGAAGTTGAAGAAGTTGACGACGTTGACGAAGTCGAACAAGTTGACGAAGTGGAGGAAATGGACGAAGTGGAGGAAGTGGACGAAGTTGACCAAGTGGACGAATTGGACGAAGTGGACGAATTGGACGACGTGGACGAAGTGGAGGAAGTGGAGGAAGTGAATGGAGCTGAGGAGGTGGAGGAAGTGGAGGAAGTGGACGAAGGGGAGGAAGTGGACGAAGTTGACGAAGTTGATGAAGTTGACGAAGTGGAAGAGGTTGAAGAAGTTGACCAAGTGGACGAATTGGACGAAGTGGACGAACTGGAGGCAGTGGAGGAAGTGGAGGGAGTGGAGGAAGTGGAGGAAGTGGATGAAGTGGAGGAAATGGAGGAAGTGGAGGAAGTGGACGGAGTGGACGAAGTGTACGAAGTGGAGGAAGTGGAGAAAGTGGAGGAAGTGGACGAAGTTGACGAAGTGGACGAAGTTGACGAAGTTGATGAAGTGGAAGAAGTGGACGACGTTGACGAAGTGGACGAGGTGGAGAAAGTGGAGCAAGCGAGGAAGTGGACGAAGTGGAGGGAGTGGAGGAAGTGGACGAAGTGGACAGAGTTGACGAAGTGGACAGAGTTACGAAGTGGACGAAGTGGACAGAATGGACGAAGTGATGCATTGGACGAAGTGGACAAAGTGGATGAAGTTGACCAGGTTGACGAAGTGGACGAAGTGGACGAAGTGGACGACGTGGGCGAAATGGACCAGGTGGAGGAAGTGGACAGAGCGGAGGAAGTGGAGGAATTGGACGAAGCAGACGAAGTGCAAGAAGTGGACGAAGTGGACGAGGTTGACGAAGTGGACGAAGTTGACAAAGTGGAGGAAGTGGAGGAAGTGGAGGAAGTAGAGGAAGTGGACGAAGTGGACGAAGTTGACGAAGTGGACGAGATGGACGAAGTGGAGGAAGTGGAAGAAGTGAAGGAAGTTGAAGAAGTGGAGGAGGCGCACGAAGTGGACGGAGTGGACGAAGTGAACGAAGTGGAGGAAATGGACAAAGTTGACGAAGTCGATGAATTGGACGAATTGGACGAAAAGGATGAAGTGGAAGAAGAAGAAGAAGAAGTTGAAGTAAAAGAAGTGGACGAAGTAGACGAAGTGGACGATGTTGGCGAAGTCGACGAACTAGAGGAAGTGGACGAATTGGAGGAAGTGGACGAAGTGGAGGAAATGGAGGAAGTGGAGCAAGTGGAGGCAGTGGAGGATGTGGAGGAAGTGGATAAAGTGGAAAGAGTGGACGCAGTGGACGAAGTGGACAACGTGGAGGAAGTGGTGCAAGTGGAAGAATTGCTGGAAGACGTGGACGAAGTAGACAAAGTGGACGAATTGAACGAAGTGGACGAAGTTGACGAAGTTGATCAAGTTGATGAAGTTGACGAAGAGGACGAGTATGACGAAGTTGAACAAGTGGACGAATTTGACGAAGTGGACGAATTGGACGAAGTGGACAAAGTGGATGAAGTGGACGAAGTGGAGGGAGTGCAAGAAGTGGAGGAAGTGGACGAAGGGAAGAAAGTGGACGAAGTCGATGAATTGGACAAATTGGACGAAGTGGAGGAAGTGGAAGAAGAAGAAGAAAAAGAAAAAGAAGACGAAGACGAAGTGGAAGAAGTTGACGAAGTGGACGAAGTTTAGAAAGTGGAGAAAGCGGATGAAGTGGAGAAAGTGGACCGAGTGGAGGAAGTGAACGAAGTTGTCGAAGTAGACAAATTGGACGAATTGGACGAAGTGGACGAAGTGGAAGAAGAAGAAGAAGAAGAAGAAGAAGTTGAAGTAGAAGAAGTGGAGGAAGTGGACAAAATGGACAATGTTGACGAGGTTGAAGAAGTTGACGAAGTCGACGAAGTGGGCGAAGTGGACGAAGTGGACGAAGTGGACGAAGAGGACGAAGTGGAGAAAGTGGAGGAAGTGGAGGAGGTAGAGTAAGTGGAGGAAGTGGATGAAGTTGACGAAGTAGACGAAGTCGTTGAATTGGACGAATTGGAGGAATTGGACGAAGTGGATGAAGTGGAAGAAGAAGAAGAGGAAGAAGAAGTTGAAGTAGAAGAAGTCGACGAAGTGGACGAAGTAGACGAAGTGGACGAAGTGGACGAAGTGGATGATGTTGACGAAGTGGAGGAAGTGGAGGAAGTGAAGGAAGTTGAGGAAGTGGAGAAAGTGGACTGAGTGGAGCGAGTGGAGGAAGTGGATGAAGTTGTCGATGTAGACAAATTGGACGAATTGGACAAAGTGGACGAAGGGGACGAAGTGGAAGAAGAAGAAGTTGTAGTAGAAGAAGTGGTGGAATTGGGCGAAGTGGACAGAGTTGACGAAGTGGACAGAGTTGTCGAAGTAGGCGAAATGGACAGGGTGGATGAAGTCGATGAATTGGACGAAGTGGAGGAGGTTGACGAAGTGGACGAAGTGGACGATGTGGACGAAGTGGACCAGGTGGAGAAAGTGGACAAAGCGGAGGAAGTGGAGGAATTGGACGAAGTAGACAGAGTGGACGAAGTTGACGGAGTGGACGAAGTTGATGAATTGGACAAATTGGACAAATTGGACGAATTGGACAAACTGCATGAAGTGGATGACGTGGAAGAAGAAGAAGAAGAAGAAGAAGTTGAAGTAGAAGAAGTGGACGAAGTGGACGAAGTTGACAAAGTGGACGACGTGGACGATGTTGACGTAGTGGAGGAAGTGGAGGACGTAGAGGAAGTGGACAAAGTGGAGGAAGTGGAGCCATTGGAGAAAGTGGAGCGAGTGGAGCGAGTGGAGCAAGTGGAGAAAGTGGAGGAAGTGGACGTAGTTATCGAAGTAGACGAATTGGACGAAGTGGCAAAAGTTGAGGAAGTTGACGAAGTTGAAGAAGTTGACGACGTTGACGAAGTCGAACAAGTTGACGAAGTTGACGAAGTGGAGGAAATGGACGAAGTGGAGGAAGTGGACGAAGTTGACCAAGTGGACGAATTGGACGAAGTGGACGAATTGGACGACGTGGACGAAGTGGAGGAAGTGGAGGAAGTGGATGGAGCTGAGGAGGTGGAGGGAGTGGAGGAAGTGGACGAAGGGGAGGAAGTGGACGAAGTTTACGAAGTTGATGGAGTTGACAAAGTGGAAGAGGTTGAAGAAGTTGACCAAGTGGACGAATTGGACGAAGTGGACGAACTGGAGGCAGTGGAGGAAGTGGAGGGAGTGGAGGAAGTGGACGAAGGGGAGAAAGTGGACGAAGTGGACGAAGTCGATCAATTGGACGAATTGGACGAAGTGGAGGAAGTGGAAGAAGAAGAAGAAAAAAAAGAAGAAGACCAAGAAGAAGTGGAAGAAGCTGACGAAGTTTAGGAAGTGGAGGAAGTGGACAAAGTGGACCAAGTGGAGATAGTGGACCGAGTGGAGGAGGTGAACGAAGTTGTCGAAGTAGACGAATTGGACGAATTGAACAAATTGGACGAAGTGGACGAAGGGGATGAAGTGGAAGAAGAAGAAGAAGAAGAAGAAGAAGAAGAAGAAGAAGAAGAAGAAGAAGAAGTTGAAGTAGAAGAAGTGGAGGAAGTGGACAAAGGGGACAAAGTTGACGACGTTGAAGAAGTTGACGAAGTGGAGGAAGTGGACGAGGTTGACGAGGTTGACAAGGTGGACGAAGTGGTCGAAATGGGTGAACTGGACGAAGTGGAGGAAGTGGAGAAAGTGGAGGAAATGGAGGAAGTGGAGTAAGTGCACGAAGTGGATGAAGTGGACGAAATGGAGGAAGTAGAGGAAGTGGAGGAAGTGGAGGGAGTTTAGGAAATGGACGAAGTGGAAGAAGAAGAATAAGAAGAAGAAGAAGAGGAAAAAGAACTTGAAGTAGAAGAATTGCAAGAGGTGGACGAAGTTGACGAAGTGGACAAAGTGGATGAAGTGGACAAAGTGCACGAAGTGGACGAGGTTGACGAAATTGACGAAGCGGACGAAGTTGACGAAGTGGACGAAGTGGACGAAGAGGACGAAGTGGATGAAGTGGAGGAAAGGGAGGAAGTGGAGGAAGTGGACGGAGTGGACGGAGTGGACGAAGTGTACGAAGTGGAGGAAGTGGAGAAAGTGGAGGAAGTGGACGAATTTGACGAAGTGGACGAAGTTGACGAAGTTGATGAAGTGGAAGAAGTGGACGACGTGGACCAGGTGGAGAAAGTGGAGCAAGCCGAGGAAGTGGACGAAGTGGAGGGAGTGGAGGAAGTGGACGAAGTGGACAGAGTTGACGAAGTGGACGAAGACGATGAATTGGACGAATTGGACAAATTGGACGAAGTTGACCAGGTTAACGAAGTGGACGAAATGGACCAGGTGGAGAAAGTGGACAAAGCGGAGGAAGTGGAGGAATTGGACGAAGCGGACAAAGTGCAAGAAGTGGACGAGGTTGACGAAGTGGACGAAGTTGACAAAGTGAAGGAAGTGGAGGAAGTGGAGGAAGTAGAGGAAGTGGACGAAGTGGACGAAGTTGACGAAGTGGACGAGGTGGACGAAGTGGAGGAAGTGGAAGAAGTGAAGAAAGTGGAAGAAGTGGAGGAAGCGCACGAAGTAGATGGAGTGAACGAAGTGGAGGAAGTGGACAAAGTTGACGAAGTCGATGAATTGGACGAATTGGACGAAGAGGATGAAGTGGAAGAAGAAGAAGAAGAAGTTGAAGTAAAAGAAGTGGACGAAGTAGACGAAGTAGACGAAGTAGACGAAGTGGACGATGTTGGCGAAGTCGACGAACTAGAGGAAGTGGACGAATTGGAGGAAGTGGACGAAGTGGAGGAAATAGAGGAAGTGGAGGCAGTGGAGGATGTAGACGAAGTGGATAGAGTGGAAAGAGTGGACACAGTGGACGAAGTAGACGAAGTGGACAACGTGGAGGAAGTGGAGCAAGTGGAGGAATTGGTGGAAGACGTGGACGAAGTAGACAAAGTGGATGAATTGGACAAAGTGGACGAAGTGGACGAAGTGGACAAAGTGGAGGGAGTGCAGGAAGTGGAAGAAATGGACGAAGGGAAGAAAGTGGACGAAGTGGGCGAAGTCAATGAATTGGATGAATTGGAGGAAGTGGAGGAAGTGGAAGAAGAAGAAGAAAAAGAAGAAGAAGTGGAAGAAGTTGACGAAGTGGACGAAGTTTAGGAAGTGGACAAAGTGGACGAAGTCTAGAAAGTGGACCGAGTGGAGGAAGTGAACGAAGTTGTCGAAGTAGACTAATTGGACGAATTGAACGAATTGGACGAAGTGGACGAAGTGGAAGAAGAAGAAGAAGAAGAAGAAGAAGTTGAAGTAGAAGAAGCGGAGGAAGTGGACAAAGTGGACAATGTTCACGAGGTTGAAGAAGTTGACGAAGTGGACGAAGTGACCGAAGTGGAAGAGGTTGACGAAGTGGATAAAATCGACGAAGTGGACGAAGTGGAAGAAGTCGACGAAGTGGACGAACTGGACGAAGTTGAGGAACTTGAGGCAGTGGAGGAAGTGGTGGAAGAAGTGGACGAATTGGACGAAGTGGAGGAAGTGGACGAAATTGATGAAGTTGAGAAAGTTGACGAAGTGGACGAAGTTGACGAAGTGGACGAAGTGGACGAAGTGGATGAAGTGGACGAAGAGGACGAAGTGGAGAAAGTGGAGGAAGTGGAGGAAGTGGAGGAGGTAGAGGAAGTGGAGGAAGTGGATGAAGTTGACGAAGTAGACGAAGTCGTTGAATTGGACGAATTGGAGGAATTGGACGAAGTGGATGAAGTGGAAGAAGAAGAAGAGGAAGAAGAAGTTGAAGTAGAAGAAGTGGACGAAGTGGACGAAGTAGACGAAGTTGACGAAGTGGACGAAGTGGACGAAGTGGACGAAGTGGAGGAAGTGGAGGAAGTGGAGGAAGTGGAGGAAGTTGAGGAAGTGGAGAAAGTGGACTGAGTGGAACGAGTGGAGGAAGTGGAGGAAGTGGACGAAGTTGTCGAAGTAGACGAATTGGACGAAGTGGACATAGTTGAGCAAGTTGACGAAGTTGACGAAGTTGTAGAAGTTGACGACGTGGACGAAGTTGAAGAAGTTGACGAAGTGGAGGAAGTGAAGTTAGTGGAGGAAGTTGAGGAAGTGGACGAGGTTGATGAAGTGGCAGAAGTGGACGAAGTGGAGAAAGTGGAGGAAGTGAAGGTAGTTGACGGAGTGGACGAAATGCACGTAGTGGACGAACTGGACGAACTGCAAGAAGTGGAGGAAGTGGAGGAAGAAGTGGAAGATGTGGACGAAGTAGACGAAGTGGACGAATTGGACGAAGTTGACGAAGTTGATGAAGTTGACGAAGTGAACGAAGTGGACGAAGTGGACAAAGTTGACCAAGTGCACGAATTGGACGAAGTGGACGAATTGCCGGAATTGGACGACGTGGACGAAGTGGAGGAAGTGGAGGAAATGGAGGGAGTGGAGGGAGTGGAGGAAGTGGAGGGAGTGGGGGAATTGGAGTAAGTGGACGAAGGGGAGGAAGTGGACGAAGTCGATGAATTGGACGAATTGGACGAAGTGGATGAAGTGGAAGAAGAAAAAAAAGAAAAAGAAGAAGAAGAAGAAGTGGTCGAAGTTGACGAAGTGGACAATGTCGACGAAGTGGACGAAGTGTAGGAAGTGGACGAAGTGGAGCAAGTGGAGCAAGTGGACCGAGTGAAGGAAGTGGACGAAGTTGTCGTAGTACACGAATTGGACGAATTGAACGAATTGGACGAAGTGGACCAAGGGGACGAAGTGGAAGAAGAAGAAGAAGTTGAAGTAGAAGAAGTATAGGAAGTGGACAAAGTGGACAATGTTGACGAGATTGAAGAAGTTGACGAAGTTTACGAAGTGGAGGAAATGGAAGAAGTGGACGAGGTTGACAAAGTGGACGAAGTTGACGAAGTGGACGAAGTGGACGAAGTGGACGAAGTGGAGGAATCGGAGGAACTGGACGAAGTGGGGAACTTGAGGCAGTGGAGGAAGTGGTGGAAGAAGTGGACGAAGTGAACGAATTGGACGAAGTGGAGGAAGTGGAGGAAGTGGAGGAAGTTGATGAAGTTGAGGAAGTTGACGAAGTGGACCAAGTTGACGAAGTGGACGAAGTGGACGACGTGGACGAAGTGGAAGAAGTGGACGAAGTGGAGAAAGTGGAGGAAGTGGAGGAAGTGGAGGAAGTGAAGAGAGTGGAAAAAGTGGAGGGAGTGGAGGAAGTGGAGGAAGTGGAGGAAGTGGATGAAGTTGAATTGGACAAATTGGAGGAATTGGAAGAAGTGGATGAAGTGGAAGAAGAAGAAGAAGAAGAAGAAGTTGAAGTAGAAGAAGTGGACAATGTTGACGAAGTGGAGGAAGTGGAGGAAGTGCAGGAAGTGGAGGAAGTGGAGGAAGTGGACAAAGTTGACGAAGTTGACGAAGTGGAGGAAGTGGACGAATTCGACGAAGTGGACGAATTGGACGACGTGGACGAAGTGGAGGAAGTGGAGGAAGTGGAGGAAGTGGATGGAGTTGAGGAAGTGCAGGGAGTTGAGGAAGTGGAGGAAGTGGACGAAGGGGAGGAAGTGGACGAAGGGGAGGAAGTGGACGAAGTGGACGAAGTCGATGAATTGGACTAATTGGACGAAGTGGAGGAAGTGGAAGAAGAAGAAACGAAAGAAAAAGAAGAAGAAGAAGAAGTGAACGAAGCTTAGGAAGTGGAGGAAGTGGACGAAGTGGAGCAAGCGTAGAAAGTGGATCGAGTGGAGGAAGTGGACGACGTTGTCGAAGTAGACGAATTGGACGAATTGAACGAATTGGACGAAGTGGATGAAGGGGACGAAGTGGAAGAAGAAGAAGAAGAAGAAGAAGAAGTCGAGGAAGTGGACAAAGTGAACAATGTTGACGAGGTTGAAGAAGTTGACGAAGTTGGCGAAGTGCAGGAAGTGGACGAAGTTGAAGAAGTGGGCGAAGTGGACGAAGTGGAAAAAGTGGACGAAGTCAACGCAGTGGACGAAGTGGAGGAACTCGACGAAGTGGAGGAACTCGACGAAGTGGAGGAACTTGAGGCAGTGGAGGAAGTGGTGGAAGAAGTGGACGAAGTAGACGAAGTGGACGAATTGGACGAAGTGGAGGAAGTGGACGAAGTTGATGAAGTTGAGGAAGTTGACGAAGTTGATGAAGTGGACGACGTGGACGAATTGGAAGAAGTGGACGAAGTTGACGAAGTGGAAGAAGTGGACGACGTGGACGAAGTGGACCAGGTGGAGAAAGTGGAGAAAGCCGAGGAAGTGGAGGAAGTGGAGGGAGTGGAGGAAGTGGATGAAGTGGACGAAGTGGAGGAAGTGGAGGAAGTGGATGGAGTGGAGGAAGTGGACGAAGTGGACAGAGTTGGCAAAGTGGACAGAGTGGACGAAGTCGATGAATTTGACGAATTGGACAAATTGGACGAAGTTGACAAAGTGGACGCCGTGGACGAAGTGGACCAAGTGGACAAAGCGGAGGAAGTGGAGGAAGTGGAGGGAGTGGTGGACGTGGAGGAAGTGGACGAAGTGGACGGAGTGGAGGAAGTGGACGAAGTGGACAGAGTTGACGAAGTGGACGAAGGGGACAGAGTTGACGAAGTGGACAAGTGGACAGAGTGGACGACGTCGATGAATTGGACAAATTTGAAAAATAGGACAAATTGGACGAATTGGACGAAGTGGATGAACTGGATGAAGTGGATGACGTGGAAGAAGAAGAAGAAGAAGAAGAAGAAGTTGAAGTAGAAGAAGTGGACGAAGGGGACGAAGTGGACGAAGTTGACGAAGTGGACAAAGTGGACGACGTCGACGATGTGGACGAAGTGGACGAAGTGGACGAAGTGGAGGAAGTGGATGAAGTGGACAAAGTGGAGGAAGTGGAGCCATTAGAGAAAGTGGAGCGAGTGGAGGAAGTGGACGAAGTGGACGAAGTTGTCGAAGTAGACGAAGTGGACATAGTTGAGCAAGTTGACGAAGTTGACGAAGTTGACGACGTGGACGAAGTTGAAGAAGTTGACGAAGTGGAGGAAGTGAAGGAAGTGGAGGAAGTTGAGGAAGTGGACGAGGTTGACGAAGTGGCAGAAGTGGACGAAGTGGAGAAAGTGGAGG
>CM050920.1:19303785-19361740 GCA_027742785.1 Vigna reflexopilosa
TGCTTCACTCGCTCCACTCGCTCCACTCGCTCCACTCGCTCCACTTCCGCCACTTCCGCCACTTCATCCACTTCATCCACTTCATTCACTTCATCGACTTCCTCCACTTCCTCTACTTCCTGCACTTCCTTCACTTCCTCCGCTTCATCCACTTCCTCCACTTCCTCCACTTCGTCAACTTCGTCCACTTCGTCCACTACCTCCACTTCCTCCACTACCTCCATTTCCTCCATTTCCTCCACTTCCTCCACTTCCTCCATTTCCTCCACTTCCTCCACTTCCTCCAATTCGTCAACTTTGTTAACTTCGTCCACTTTGTCCCCTTCGTCAACTTCCTCCAGTTCGTCCAGTTCCTCCACTTCCTCCACTTCGTCAACTTCTTCAACTTCGTCAACTTAGTGCACTTCCTCCACTTCAACTTCTTCTTCTTCTTCTTCTTCTTCCACTTCGTCCAATTCGTCCAATTCGTCTACTTCGACAACTTCGTGCCATTGGTCCACTTCATCGACTTGCTCCACTTGCTCCACTCGCTCCACTCGCTCCACTCGCTCCACTCGCTCCACTTCCGCCACTACCTCCACTTCGTCCACTTCATCGACTTCCTCCACTTCCTCCACTTCCTGCACTTCCTTCACTTCCTCCGCTTCGTCCACTTCGTTCACTTCGTCCACTTCCTCCACTTCGTCTACTTCGTCAACTTCGTCCACTTCCTCCACTACCTCCACTTCCTCGACTTCCTCATGTTCCTCCATTTCCTCCACTTCCTCCACTTCGTCAACTTCATCCATTTCCTCCAATTCCTCCACTTCGTCAACTTGGTCCACTTCGTCAACTTCGTCCACTTCGCCACTTCCTCCACTTCCTCTACTTCGTCAACTTCGTCCACTTCGTCCACTTCGTCCACTTCGTCCACTTCGTCCACTTCACCCACTTCGCCCACTTCGCCCACTTCGTCCACTTAATCCACTTCGTCCACTTCGTAACCTTCCTCCATTTCGTCCACTTCCTCCACTTCGTCAACTCCGCCAACTTCGTCCACTTCGTCCACTTCCTCCGCTTCCTTCGCTTCGTCAAGTTCGCCCACTTCGCCACTTCGTCCACTTCCTTCACTTCCTCCACTTCGTCCACTTCGGCCACTTCGCCCACTACCTCCACTTCGTCCACTTCGTCCACTTCATCCAGTTCGTCCACTTCGTCCACTTCGTCCACTTCGTAACCTTCCTACACTTCGTCCACTTCGTAATCTTCCTACACTTCGTCCACTTCCTCCACTTCCTCCACTTTCTCCACTTCCTCCACTTCGTCAACTTTGTCCCCTTCGTCCCCTACGTCCACTTTGTCCACGTCGTCCACTTCGTCCATTTCGTCCACTTCGTCCACTTCGTCAACTCCATCCACTTCCTCCTCTTCCGCCACTTCCACCGCTTCCTCCGCTTCCTCCTCTTTGTCCACTTCACCACATCGTCCACTTCCTCGACTTCCTCCACTTGCTCCACTTCATCCATTTCCTCAACTTCGTCCACTTCGTCAACTTCGTCCACCTCGTCCTCTTCGTCCTCTTCCTTCACTTCCTCCAATTCCTCCACTTCGTCCACGTCGTCCAATTCGTCTACTTTGCCAACTTCATCCACTTCGTCCACCTCGTCAACTTCGTCAACCTCGTCAACCTCGTGAACTTCGTCAACTTCGTCAACCTCGTGAACTTCGTCAACTTCGTCAACCTCGTGAACTTCGTCAACTTCACCAACTTCGTCATCTTCCGCCTCTACCTCCACTTCCTCCACTACCTCCACATCGTCCACTTCGTCAACTTCGTACACTTCATACACTTCCTCCTCTTCCTCCACTTCGTCCACTACCTCCACTTCCTCCACTTGCTCTGCTTCCTCCGCTTCCTCCGCTTCCTCCACTTCCTCCGCTTCCTCCTCTTCGTCCACTTCGTCCACTTCGTCCACTTCGTCCACTTCCTCCACTTCCTCCAATTCCTCCACTTCCTCAATTTCGTCCCCTTCCTCCACTTCCTCAACTTCATCCACCTCCTCCAATTCCTCCACTTCGTCAACTTGGTCCACTTCGTCAACTTCGTCCACTTTGTCAACTTTGTCAACTTCGTCCACGTCTTCAACTTCGTCCACTTCCTCAACTTCCTCTGCTTCCTCCGCTTCGTCCACTTCGTCCACTTCGAAATCTTCTTCTACTTCAACTTCTTCTTCTACTTCTTCTTCTTCTTCTTCTTGCACGTCATCCACTTCATCCACTTCGTCCAAATCGTCCACTTCCTCTACTTCCTCCACTTCCTCCACTTCGTCAACTTCTTCAACTTCGTCAACTTTGTCCACTTCCTCCACTTCGTCCACTTCCTCCACTTCTTCTACTTCAACTTCTTCTTCTTCTGCTTCTGCTATTCTTCTTAATCTTCCACTTCGTCCACTTCGTCCAATTCGTCCAATTCGTCTACTTTGACAACTTCGTCCACTTGGTCTACTTCCTCCACTCGCTACACTCGCTCCAATTTCTCCACTTGCTCCACTTCTGCCACTTCCTCCACTTCGTCCACTTCATCCACTTCCTCCATTTCCTCCACTTCGTCCACTTTGTCAACATGGTCCACATCATCCACTTCGTCGACTTCGTCCACTTCATCAACTTCGTCCACTTCCTCCACTTCGTCAACTTTGTCAACTTCGTCCACTTTGTCCCCTTCGTCAACTTCCTCCCGTTCGTCCAGTTCCTCCACTTCCTCCACTTCGTCAACTTCTTCAACTTCGTCAACTTAGTGCACTTCGTCCACTTCGTCCACTTCCTCCACTTCAACTTCTTCTTCTTCTTCTTCGTCTTCTTCCACTTCATCCAATTCGTCCAATTCATCTACCTCGACAACTTCGTGCACTTGGTCCACTTCCTCCACTCGCTCCACTCGCTCCACTTGCTTCACTCGCTCCACTCGCTCCACTCGCTCCACTCGCTCCACTTCCGCCACTTCCGCCACTTCATCCACTTCATTCACTTCATCGACTTCCTCCACTTCCTCTACTTCCTGCACTTCCTTCACTTCCTCCGCTTCGTCCACTTCCTCCACTTCCTCCACTTCGTCAACTTCGTCCACTTCGTCCACTACCTCCACTTCCTCCACTTCCTCCAGTTCCTCCATTTCCTCAACTTCCTCCACTTCGTCAACTTGGTCCACTTCGTCAACTTCGTCAACTTCGTCCACTTCGTCCACTTCGCCACTTCCTCCACTTCCTCTACTTCGTCAACTTCGTCCACTTCCTCCACTTTGTGCACTTCGTCCACTTCACCCACTTCGCCCACATCGTCCACTTCATCCACTTCGTCCACTTCGTAACCTTCCTCCATTTCGTCCACTTCCTCCACTTCGTCAACTCCGCCAACTTCGTCCACTTCCTCCGCTTCCTTCGCTTCGTCAAGTTCGTCCACTTCACCACTTCGTCCACTTCCTTCACTTCCTCCACTTCGTCCACTTCACCCACTTCGCCCACTACCTCCACTTCGTCCACTTCAACCAGTTCGTCCACTTCGTCCACTTCGTAACCTTCCTACACTTCGTCCACTTCGAAACCTTCCTACACTTCGTCCACTTCCTCCACTTCCTTCACTTCGTCAACTTTGTCCCCTTCGTCCCCTACGTCCACTTTGTCCACCTCGTCCACTTCATCCATTTCGTCCATTTCGTCCACTTCGTCCACTTCGTCCACTTCGTCAACTCCATCCACTTCCTCCACTTCCGCCACTTCCACCGCTTCCTCCGCTTCCTCCTCTTCGTCCACTTCGCCACATCGTCCACTTCCTCGACTTCCTCCAGTTCCTCCACTTCATCCACTTCCTCAACTTCGTCCACTTCGTCAACTTCGTCCACCTCGTCCTCTTCGTCCTTGATGGACAAACTTGTTTTTCAATCGGCAAGTATGACCGAATCGTTCAAGTAATAAAACTTGGTAAGACCAAGTATCGTTCTTCCCAAAGGACTCACGACCTAGTTTAGTTATGTGGTTTCTTGATTAACTAAGACTTACAAACGAAATATTTGGGGTTTAAGATGCAAGACAGAAAATAAACATGTATGCATGAGGTTGATCAATGGCTAAAACAAAAGACACACACTTTCAATGAAATATATTGATGAATATGTTGTTGGGGGTCAATTTCATCTTATCCACTCTCATATATTTTAGGAATTCAACATTCAAATCATCATTGTTAATGCCACTCTCTAATGTACCTTTCAAGAAGGCTTCTCCCTAATCACGAGTTCATACAATTCCTAGCATTCCTAATGATCAGTTCATAAGTGCAGGAGCTTAATGACAACCAATATAAAATTGGGAGAAATTCCCCGGATCTAGACTTCCTCGTACGTGCCCGTATCGACAAAACCAATAATCATGCATCGAATGAGTTAAACAATGCAAGCATTAAGCGAAGAGGAAAAACCCTAACTAATGATGAAAAGAAAGCATAAGTCTTAATTAAAAGATGTAAAAACAGATTCCATATATGAGAGTTTCACAAGATTACATTGATTCCCCAACAAACATACAGAGTTTAGTTCACCATATTCATGGTGAACCTAGATGAATTACAATGAAAGAATGAAAGAATAAACCCTAAAAAGGTGAAGAGGAAGCCTCAGCATCCAAGATCCTCCTTCAAAGGGATGGAAGAGAGAGTGTTTGCTTCGTTCCAGCCAAAGATGCCTAACCCTAGGAAACCCTAAAGCTTATATATCATTCGTAAATTACAAAAACTTAGGTCCAAGCCCATTAAAGTGCCGCTCAGCGGTAAATTACCGCTCAACGGTAAGTGCGTGTCTTGTTTTCTCCCCTCAGCGGCCATTTTGCCCCTCAGCGGATCTCCCGTGAGTGCCTGAGTGCCGCTCAGCGGTAAACTGCCGCTGAGCGGTGACTTCGGCTTCTCCTTTTGCACTTTTTGATGTCTTTTCTGATTTCATCTCTCTCCTTCTTCACTTCTTTTACCAAATTCACCTTAAAACCTGCACAAAAACACTGAAATCAAGCATAAACCTGTCCAGCTCTCTTATTTCTAAAAATATGAAGAAAAGCATGATTTCAAGCTAGTTTCTAAGTGTAAAGGTTGCTTTTAGTGTCAATTTTTATCATAAAAATAACAGTTTTTCAACTGTTATCACAACCCCAAACTTAAAACTTTGCTTGTCCTCAAGCAAATAAGATGTAACTCAATCTTCAACCAATTCATATGATGGTTCGCTCATTCAAAAATCCTCTTTTTCAAGATAAGTAACAACTTCACTCAAACTTATGACCAAGAGTTTAATCAAGATGTGCACATGTTTTAGTGTTCACAAAGTCATTTAAATTCCAACAAATGCTATTCTCATGAATGATCAATCAATTAAGCATGGATGTTCATGTGTTCATGTAATATTTCCTCACTAAGTCAAGTGTTTCACTCACACTCAAGTGTATAAGAGATGATCACTCATTCACTCTACTATCACAATGTCACATGAATCAAAGTTGCCTTTCATTTTACCACAATCAAAAACATTCACAAGCATGCATCATTACAAGGACTTTTCTATGGCTTATAATGTGGCTGGGCTAACAAGAAAATTGGTTTTTCTGGATCACAAAATCCTTGAGTTAAGAGAATCATACAACACAATCATCTTATTCTTTCCCAACTTTCTTTTGCCTTTGCATTGAGCTTTGCTTCTTTTTCTTTTCTTTTCTTTTTCTATGCATATTCTTACTTTTTAGCTCTTAGCTCAATGCTTTTCATGTTTTCCCAACAACCCCAAACTTGAACATTTAACAATACCACACAAGATCTTCTACTTAACTCAAGGTAAAGATTTTTCAATCAAAGGTTTTAGTGTATATTCAAGGCTAAGGGTTCAAAAGGATTGAACACAAAGTGTTCTCTTTTAGTGGGCTAACTTTTACAAATTTGGCCAATAAAAAGGTTTCCAACAAACGGCCTTGATCATATGATGCAAAACAAGCAATTGATTCAATCATAGAAAACCTGGGCAAAATCATTCATGCTTTCAAAGTAATAGCATTCAACAATAACAACTCTGGAGCTCAAAATCTCACATATAAGCTCATTCACATTTGACATACACATCCTGCTTAATTTCACAATCACAATCATGATATCATGCATTTGTTCACAAAGCTTGTGAATCACCTGTATAAGCATTTTAATGTGCACATCATCTCAACATCAATTAATCATAAGCATCATTCAGTATTACTTATCACACAATCACAGTTAATAGCAAACCATCACAAGAAACCAGGTTTCAAATAGAGTACATCAAACCCTAATCTAAAAACAAAAACAAATAAATTCAAAAAACTTAAACCACAAAAGCATAATCATATGATAGCATTTATCAGTAAATGCTATCTCAGCTCCTCATCAGTCTGAGCTGTCCTCTGTATCTTCCTCTTCCTCTTCATCTTCATCATCTTCAAATGCATCATCATCATCAGCTTCATCTTCTTCCATCTCTCTAGCTGAAGCTTCAGCTGCTCCAGCTCCTCCTCCATGCACTGGCTCCTCTGGCCAAGCTACCACATTATGGAATTCATCCATAGTCCACCTGTGGGCTGGAGGTGTATCATACATTCCCACAATCATCTCAGCAGTGGCCACCTGCCCTCTGTGAATGGACTGCAACTGAGCACCTATAAGAGACATGTACATGTCCCTCATCTGGAATGGTTCTGCTTCATGTGTATCAGCAGATGTCTGGCTCTGTGCTGGCCCTCTCTCTCTACGAGCCCGGCGTGGTGGAACTGGCTGAGCTGCATCATCACCTCCACAGTACTGTCTATAATAGGCCTCATCAATAGCTTTTCTTGGCCTCTCAAATGGTGGAGCAGAAGTGTCCACCCCAGCTATCTTGCAAAGGTGCGTGATCAAAGAAGGATGTCCCAGTGGTGCTTTGTTGTTTGAAGTATTGGCGCACACACTAATCTCATCAGCTATCACCTGCCCAATATTAACATTCAAGTTTCTTATAGCACAGTAGATGAAGAATGCCCTGCTGAGAGTAATATCTGACACATGTGAACATGGCTGAATGTTGGCATGAGAAAACGCCATCCAATACTTTGCAAGAGGAGTCAAATCCGTCCTCCTAATGTTAACCACTGAGCCAGATCTATTCCTTTGGAAGTGTCCTCCAAGTATACACAATACTCTCTCTACATCCTCATAATCAGCACCTGCCTCCATGCAAAGAGCAAACTGGCACTGCTCACCAGCCCACACAGTGTCCAGGAAGTTATTAATAGAATCAGGATCATACCTAATAGCATGGCCTCTGACATAGCCCAAATAATTCTCAGCTGGATAATCACCAATCTTCTTTGCATTGGTGTAAAATTCCTTTACCACAGCTATGTTGGCAGGTGCAGGATAAATGGCTAGCTTTCCCCAATCATTCCCTAAAACTTGCTCTCCAAATTGAGGAGCAAGGTTAGGTATCATTCCAACCTTTCTCTCCATCAGAAGTCTCCTGTCCTGAACCACTTTAAAGTGCTTCTCATGTTTCCTAGAGAGGAACCTGCTAGAGTGGGGTTGCTCTGGTTCCTTTTCCTTTCTCTTGGTTGCCATGGTTTTCAATCTTTTTCCTGAAGAGGATGCCATTCCTACATTCAAAACACAAATACAAAACCACAGAACATGATGTTAATCATTAGTAAAACACAGAACACAACTCCTTTCGAAGCTAAACCACCGCTGAGGGCCAGAATTCCCCCTCAGCGCCACCAGTACCACATTCCATAACAAAAAACCAGAAAAACCAAATCTGGCAGAGTGCCGCTCAGCGGCAGTTTACCCCTCAACGGTAACTCTGCAGATTTTTGAAAAACCTGTTTTAAAGCTTTCCTAACTCCACCCAAATGCAATTTTCAGTTTTCCAGTTCATAATCATGCAGTTTAATCGGTTCAAACATCAAATATATCATCAAATCATGCAAAGAAATCAAAACCCCTAAATCTTCATGCTTTGACAATAATATTCAAAATCAAAAACCCTAGAATGAACAAAATGCATTTTACTTACTTGGGTGGAGATACTAGATGCAATGAGAATGCTTCCAAGCTAGAATGCTCTCTTCCAACCCCAAACTTTGATGGCACACTAGTGAAAAAGTGAGTGGAAGAGAAATTTTCTTAAGAGGGAAGAGTGAAAAGATGTGGAAAACCTTGGAGAAGGTATGTGGGAGTGTTTGTGCAGAGAAAAGTCTGAAAGTGTGAAAGAATACGCAGCTTAGGGTTTAAAAATACCCTAATGGGCTCGGGTCCCGCTAAGGGGAACTAAAACCCAATCTGCGAGAGTACCGCTCAGCGGCACTTTCGTGATGTGTTCTTCTCCTTCTTTTCTTAACCTACGTGCCTCCTAGACATGCCCCTCACTGGCTCCCTGCAATTCAATGTTCAAAATGCTTATGCAAACCCTAACTAAAACAAACAAACAGAAATATTCAATCAACTGGGTTGCCTCCCAGGTAGCGCTTGTTTAACGTCACGAGCCTGACCCAAAATCCACCAACACCCATCAGTAGGTGCAAAATTTTCTTACCAACACCCATCAGTAGGTGTTACAAACATAGTATCCTTCAGTAGAT
The DNA here is from genome assembly GCA_027742785.1 of Vigna reflexopilosa. Classification (NCBI taxonomy): domain Eukaryota; kingdom Viridiplantae; phylum Streptophyta; class Magnoliopsida; order Fabales; family Fabaceae; genus Vigna; species Vigna reflexopilosa. The sequence goes on from CM050920.1 coordinate 19,312,434, forward strand.
ACTTAACCACCTAGCATCCTTCAGTAGATGCTATTTCCAACAAAATAATTACAAAAATAATGTCCACAAATTAAAAATTACAAAACCAAAATAAAATCAAAAGTTCTTAAATCAACTGGGTTGCCTCCCAGCAAGCGCTCTTTTAACGTCATTAGCTTGACCCAAGCTCAAGTTCCTTCTTCTTTTTCTTCTTTCTACTGAACTTCTTCAAAAATTTGATCAAACCAGGAACCTGTTGCAATGTCTCAATCATAGGAACTTTAATCTCCAATTTCTTGAAGATTTCCATAAAGCACTTGAATTTCTTTTCCTTCCTATGATTCTTCTTTAGATGAGGATGGGATTTTTCATATGATTCCTTCTTCTTTCCTCTCATCTTCTTTTTCTTCCTTTTTCTCTCCCTAAATTTTCTCTTTTTCTTTTCTTTTATTTTTTTCTTCCCTTTTCTTTTTCTCCTCATCTTCTTTATTTTCACACAAATTTTCTTTCTCTCTTCTCTCTCAACCACTTCTTTTTCTTTTTCTTCATCTTTATCTTTCTCACTCAACTCTTCTTTCTCTTTTCTCTCTACCCTTTCCTCATCTCCCTTTAATTTTTCCTCATCCAGAATCTTGTCACTTTCAGTGATAATGACTTGCCCTTCCTCCTTAAGGTTAACTTCAGTATTAACATCATCATTCAATCTCTGATTGATGTAACGAAGTTGCATCTCCATTCTTTTACATGATTCTTCAATGCTTTTCTGAGTAGAGTCGGAATTTTTCAAAAATCGTTGAAGGGTGTCCTCCAACCTATCCAAACTTCCTGATAGAAAGGGTTGTTGCTGCCATTGTTGTTGTGGTTGGTTCTCAAACTGTCCAGCAGCTTGCCAAAATTGGCTTTGATGCATGCTTGAGTGAGGTTCCCACCAGTGGTTGAGATTACTTTGGTGGAATTGAGTGCCCATATAGTTAAATTCTTGACCAAATTGCATTCTGCAGACATTAGGCACAAAACCCTAAAAACAATTGTTAGCACAAAAAGATAGAGAAAAAAAAAATCAAAGGATATAATTGAAAAGATAAGAAGATAGGAAATAAAAACAGAAAAATAAAATAAAATACAAACAGAAAATAAAATAAAATAAAATAAAATCTAATCTAATCAAATAAAATCAAATCAAATAAAAACCGAAAAATAAAAAACAGAAAATAAAAACAGAAAAAAGAAAAACAGAAAACAAAAAAACAAAAAAATAAAATAAAATCAAATAAAATACAAACTGAAAAATATAAACAGAAAAATAAAATAAAATAAAATAAAATTCGAAATTTAAATTAAAAATAAAAAAAAATAAGTCAAAGATAATCAATAATCACACAAATTAACCAGTTAAACCAGAGTCCCCGGCAGCGGCGCCAAAAACTTGATGGACAAATTTATGAACACCAAATTATGATGTCACAAACTTGTTTTTTAATCGGCAAGTGTGACCGAATCGTTCAAGTAATAAACTTGGTAAGACCAAGTATCGTTCTTCCCAAAGGACTCACGGCCTAGTTTAGTTGTGTGGTTTCTTGATTAGCTAAGACTTAAAAACGAAATATTTGGATTTTATATGCAAAAGACGAAAATTAAATATGTATGCATGAAGTTTTTATCAATGGCAAAAGCAAAAGATAAACACTTTCAATGAAATATATGTATGAATATGTTGTTGGGGGTCAATTTCATCTTATCCACTCTCATATATTTTAGGAATTCAACATTCAAATCATCATTGTTAATGCCACTCTCTAAAGTACCTTTCAAGAAGGCTTCTCACCAATCACGAGTTCATACAATTCCTAGCATTCCTAATGATGAGTTCATAAGTGCAGGAGCTTAACGACAACCAATATGATATTGGGAGAAATTCCCCGGATCTAGACTTCCTCGTACGCGCCCGTATCGACAAAACCAATAATCATGCATCGAATGAGTTAAACAATGCAAGCATTACGCAAAGAGGAAAAACCCTAACTAATGATGAAAGAAAGCATAGATCTTAAATAAAAGATGTAAAAACAAATTCCATATATGAGAGCTTCAAAAGATTACATTGATTCCCCAACAAACATACAGAGTTTAGTTCACCATATTCATGGTGAACCTAAATGAATTACAATGAAAGAATGAAAGAATAAACCCCAGAAAGAGAAGAGGAGAGCTGTCACCATCTCCCAATCTACCCCAAGGGGTGGAAGAGAGAGTGTTTGCTTCGTTTCTGCCAAAGATGCCTAACCCTAGGAAACCCTAAAGCTTATATATCATTCGTAAATTACAAAAACTTAGGTCCAAGCCCATTAAAGTGCCGCTCAGCGGTAAATTACCGCTCAACTGTAAGTGCGTGTCTTGTTTTCTCCCCTCAGTGGCCATTTTGCCCCTCAGCGGATCTCCCGTGAGTGCCTGAGTGCCGCTCAGCGGTAAACTGCCGCTGAGCGGTGACTTCGGCTTCTCCTTTTGCACTTTTTGATGTCTTTTCTGATTTCATCTCTCTCCTTCTTCACTTCTTTTACCAAATTCACCTTAAAACCTGCACAAAAACACTGAAATCAAGCATAAACCTGTCCAGCTCTCTTATTTCTAAAAATATGAAGAAAAGCATGATTTCAAGCTAGTTTCTAAGTGTAAAGGTTGCTTTTAGTGTCAATTTTTATCATAAAAATAACAGTTTTTCAACTGTTATCAGTCCTCTTCCTCCACTTCCTCCAATTCCTCCACTTCGTCAACTTCGTCCACTTCGTCCAATTCGTCTACTTTGCCAACTTCATCCACTTCATCCACCTCGTCAACTTCGTCAACCTCGTCAACCTCGTCAGCCTCGTCAACTTCGTGAACTTCGTCAACTTCACCAACTTCGTCATCTTCCGCCTCTACCTCCACTTCCTCCACTACCTCCACATCGTCCACTTCGTCAACTTCGTACACTTCATACAGTTCCTCCTCTTCCTCCACTTCGTTCACTACCTCCACTTCCTCCACTTGCTCCGCTTCCTCTGCTTCCTCCGCTTCCTCCACTTCCTCCGCTTCCTCCTCTTCGTCCACTTCGTCCACTTGGTCAACTTCGTCCACTTCCTCCACTTCCTCCACTTCCTCCACTTCTCCCACTTCTTCCAATTTGTCCACTTGCCCCACTTCGCCCACTTCCTCCAATTCCTCCACTTCCTCAATTTCGTCCACTTCCTCCACTTCCTCAACTTCATCCACCTCCTTCAATTCCTCCACTTCGTGAACTTGGTCCACTTCGTCAACTTCGTCCACTTCGTCAACTTTGTCACCTTCGTCCACTTCCTCAACTTCGTCCACTTCCTCAACTTCCTCCGCTTCCTCCGCTTCGTCCACTTCGAAATCTTCTTCTACTTCAACTTCTTCTTCTTCTTCTTCTTCTTCTTCTTGCACGTCATCCACTTCATCCACTTCGTCCAATTCGTCCACTTCGTCCAGTTCGTCAACTCTGTCCACTTCCTCCACTACCTCCGCTTTGTGCACTTTCTCCACTTTGTCCAATTTGTCCAATTCGTTCAATTCATCGACTTCATCCACTCTGTCCACTTCGTCCACTTCCTCCACTCCATCCACTTCCTCCACATCCTCCATTTCATCCACTTCCTCCACTCCCTCCACTTCCTCCACTTCCTTTCGGCTTTCTCCACTTTCTCCACCTGGTTCACTTCCTCCACTTCATCCACTTCGTGCACTTCCTCCAGTTCGTCAACTTCGTCCACTTCGTAACTTTGTCCACTTGGTCCACTTCGTTCACTTCGTCTACTTCGTCCACTTCTTCCACTTCTTCCTCCACTTCCTGCACTTCCCCCACTTCCTGCACGTCCTCCACTTCCTCCACTTCGTCCAGTTCATCCATTTCGTCCACCTTTTCAACCTCGTCAACCTCGTCCACTTCCTCCACTTCGTCAACTTCTTCAATCTCGTCAACTTTGTCCACTTCCTCCACTTCTTCTACTTAACCTTCTTCTTCTTCTTCTTCTTCTTGTTCTTCTTCCACTTCGTCCCCTTCATCTACTTCGTCCAATTCGTCCAATTCGTCTACTTGGACAACTTCATCCACTTCCTCCACTCGCTCCACTTAGTCCACTTTCTCCACTTCCTCAACTTCCTCCACTTCCTCCACTTCGTCCACTTCCTCCACTTCCTCCACTTCGTCCACTTCCTCCTCTTCCTCCACTTCATCAATATCCTCCACTTCGTCCACTTCGCCAACTTCGTCTACTTCGTCCACTTCTTCTACTTCAACTTCTTCTTCTTCTTCTTCTTCTTCTTCTTTGCTTTGTCCACTTTCTCAATTTCGTCCACTTCTTCGACTTCCCCCACTTCCTCCACTTCAACCACTATCTCCACTTCGTCCACTTCGTCAACTTCCTCCACTTCCTCCACTTCGTCAACTTCCTCCTCTTCGTCCACTTCGTCCACTTCCTCAACTTCCTCCACTTCCTCCACTTCGTCCACTTCCTCCACTTCCTCCTCTTCCTCCACTTCATCAACATCCTCCACTTCCTCCACTTCCTCCTCTTCGTCCACTTCGTCCACTTCGTCAACTTCGTCAACTTTGTCCACTTCGTCCACTTCTCCCACTTCCTCCACTTCCTCCACTTCGTCAACTTCCTCCACTTCTTCCACTTCCTTCCCTTCCTCCACTTCCGCCACTTCCTCCACTTCCTCCACTTCCTCCACCTCATCCACTTCGTCCACTTCCACCGCTTCCTCCACTTCCTCCGCTTCCTTCACTTCGTGCACTTCGTCAACTTCGTCCACTTCGTCCACTTCCTCCACTTCCTACACTTCGCCCACTTCGCCCACTTCCTCCACTTCCTTCACATCGTCCACTTCTTCCAGTTCGTCTAGTTTGTCCACTTCGTCCACTTCGTACACTTACACCACTTCCTTCACTTCCTCCACTTCCTCCACTTCCTCCAATTCCTCCACTTCCTCCACTTCGTCTCTTCGTCCACTTCTTCTACTTCAACTTCTTCTTCTTCTTCGCTTTCTCCACTTCCTCAATTTCGTCCACTTCCTCCATTTCCTCCACTTCCTCCACTTCCTCCACTTCGTCGACCTCGTCAACTTCGTCCCCTTCGTCCCCTTCTTCCCCTTCGTCCACATCGTTAACTTCGTCCACTTCGTCAACTTCGGCCACTTCGTCAACTACATCCAGTTCGTCAACTTTGACAACTTCGTCCACTTCCTGCACTTCTTCAACTTCGTCCACTTCGCCAGTTCGTCAACTTCGTCCACGTCCTCCACTACCTCCAGTACCTCCACTTCCTCCACTTCGTCAACTTCGTCCACGTCCTCCACTACCTCCAGTACCTCCACTTCCTCCACTTCGTCAACTTTGTCCCCTTCGTCCACTTCGTCAACTTCCTGCACTTTGTCCACTTCGTCAACTCCGCCCACTTCGTCCACTTCCTCCAGTTCCGCCATTTCCACCGCTTCCTTCGCTTCCTCCGCTTACTTCGCTTCGTCCACTTCGCCACATCGTCCACTTCGCCACATCGTCCACTTCGCCACATCGTCCACTTCCTCCACTTCCTCCACTTCCTTCACTTCGTCCACTTGGTATACTTCGTCCACTTCGTCAACTTCGTCCACCTCGTCCTCTTGCTCCACTTCCTCCACTTCCTCCACTTTGTCAACTTCGTCCACTTCCTCCACTTCGTCCAATTTGTGCACTTCGTCAACTTCGTCCACTTCGTCAACTTCGTCAACTTCACCAACTTCGTCCACTTCCCCCCTACCTCCACTTCCTCCACCTCCTCCACTTCTTCAACTTCGTCCACTTCGTCCATTTCGTCCACTTCGTCCACTTCCTCCACTTCGTCAACTTTGTCCCCTTCGTCCACTTCCTCCACTTCGTCCACTTTGTCCACTTCGTCCACTTCGTCCACTTCGTGAACTTCGTCCACTTCGTGAACTTCGTCCACTTCGTGAACTTCGTCCACTTCGTCCAGTTCTTCTACTTTGTCTACTTTGTCAAGTTCGTCCACTACGTCAACTTCATCCAGTTCGTCAACTTTGTAAACTTCGTCCACTTCCAGCACTTCTTCAACTTCGTCCACTTCGCCACTTCGTCAATTTCGTCCACTTCCTCCACTTCCTACCTCCACTTCCTCCACTTCATCAACTTTGTCCCCTTCGTGCACTTCGTCAATTTTGTCCACTTCGTCCCCTTCCTCCACTTCGTCAACTCCGTCTACTTCCTCCACTTCCTCCACTTCGTCGGCTTCGTCGACTTCGTCCGCGTCGTCCACTTCGTCAAATTTGTCCACTTCATCAACTTCGTCGACTTCGTCAACTTCGTCAACTTCGTCAACTCCGTCCACTTCGTCCACTTCTTCTACTTCTTCTTCTTCTTCTTCTTTTTCGACTTCAACCACTTCGTCCAATTCGTTCAATTCATTGTCTTCGTCCACTATCTCCACTTCCTCCACTTCCTCCACTTCCTCCACTTCCTCCACCTCGTCCACTTCGTCCACTTCGCCCACTTCGCCTACTCCCTCCACCTCGTCCACTTCGTCCAGTTCGTCCACTTCGGCACTTCCTCCACTTCCTCCACTTCGTCAACTTCCTCCACTTCCTCCACTTCCGCCACTTCCTCCACTTCTTCCACCACTTCGGCACTTCGCCTCTTCATCCACTTCCTGCACTTCGTACACTTTGTCAACTTCCTTCACTTCGTCCACTTCGTCAAACTTCGTCAACTTCCTCCACTTCCTCCACTTCGTCCACTTCCTCCACTTCATCCACTTCTTCCTCCATTCGTCCACTTCCTCCACTTCCTCCACTTCCTCCACTTGGTCAATTTCGTCAACTTCGTCCCCTACATCCACTTCTTCAACTTCGTCAACTGTGTCCACTTTGTCCACTTCCACCACTTCCTCCACTTCTTCTACTTCAACTTCAACTTCTTCTTCTTCTTCTTCATCTTCCACTTCGTCCACTTCGTCCAATTCGTCCAATTCATCCAATTCGACAACTTCGTCCACTTGGTCCACTTCCTCCACTTCTTCCACTCGCTTCTCTCGCTCCACTTTCTCCACTTCGTCCACTTCCGCCACTACCTCCACTTCGTCCACTTCATCCACCTCCTCCACTTCGTCCACTTCGTACACTTCGTTGACTTCGTCAACTTCGTCCACTTCGTACACTTCGTTGACTTCGTCAACTTCGTCCACTCCGTCGACATCGTCCACTTCTTCTACTTCTTCTTCTTCTTCTTCTTCTTCTTCTTCTTCTTCTTCAACTTCAACCACTTCGTCCAATTCGTTCAATTCATCGACTTCGTCCACTTCCTCCACTTCGTCCGCTTCGTCGACTTCGTCCACGTCGTCCACTTCATCCACTGAATCCACTCCGTCCACTCCATCCACTTCCTCCACTTCCTCCACTTCCTTCACTTCCTCCACTTCTTCCAGTTCGTCCACTTCGTCCAATTTGTCCACTTCATCAACTTCGTCGACTTCTTCAACTCCGTCCACTTCTTCTACTACTTCTTCTTCTTCTTCTTCTTTTCGACTTCAACCACTTCGTCCAATTCCTTCAATTCATTGACTTCGTCCACTATCTCCACTTCCTCCACTTCGTCAAGTTCGTAAACTTCGTCCATTTCGTCCACTTCCCCCACTACTTCCACTTCCTCCGCTTCCTCCGCTTCCTTCGCTTCCTCCGCTTCCTCCGCCTCCTTAACTTCGTCCACTTTGCTACTTCCTCGACTTCCTCCACTTCCTCCACTTCGTCCACCTCGTCCAATTCGTCCACTTCGCCCACTTCGCCCACATCGTCCACTTCGTCCACTTCGTCCACTTCGTCCACTTCGTCCACTTCGTCCACTTCGCCACATCGTCCACTTCGCCACATCGTCCACTTCGCCACATCGTCCACTTCCTCCACTTCCTCCACTTCCTTCACTTCGTCCACTTGGTATACTTCGTCCACTTTGTCAACTTCGTCCACCTCGTCCTCTTGCTCCACTTGCTCCACTTTGTCAACTTCGTCCACTTCCTCCACTTCGTCCAATTTGTGCACTTCGTCAACTTCGTCCACTTCGTCAACTTCGTCAACTTCACCAACTTCGTCCACTTCCCCCCTACCTCCACTTCCTCCACCTCCTCCACTTCTTCAACTTCGTCCACTTCGTCCACTTCGCCACTTCGTCCACTTCGTCCATTTCGCCCACTTCCCCACTTCCTCCACTTCCTCCACTTCGTCAACTTCGTCCCCTTCGTCCACTTCGTCCACTTCGCCCACTTCGTCCACTTCGTCCACTTCGCCCACTTCGTCCACTTTGTCCACTTCGTCCAATTCGTCCACTTCGTCCACTTCGTCAACTTCGTGAACTTCGTAGACTTCGTCAACTTCACCAACTTCGTCCACTTCCCCCTCTACCTCCACTTCCTGCACTTTCTCCACTTCCTCCACTTCGTCAACTTCACAAACTTCGTCCACTTCGCCCTCTACCTCCACTTCCTCCACTTCCTCAACTTCGTCAACTTCCTCCACTTCGCCCACTTCCTCCACTTCGTCCACTTCCTCCACTTCCTCCACTTCCTCCACTTCGTCCACTTCGTCAACTTCGTGAACTTCGTCCACATCTTCTACTTCATCCACTTCATCAACTTCGTCCACTACGTCAACTTCATCCAGTTCGTCAACTTTGTAAACTTCGGCCACTTCCTGCACTTCTTCAACTTCGTCCACTTCGCCACTTCATCAATTTCGTCCACTTCCTCCACTTCGTCAACTTTGTCCCCTTCGTCCACTTCGTCAACTTCATGTAGTTCGTCAACTTTGTCAACTTCCTCCACTTCGTCGACTTCGTCCACTTCCTCCACTTCGTCCACTTTGTCCACTTCGTCCACTTCGTCCACTTCGTGAACTTCGTCCACTTCGTGAACTTCGTCCACTTCGTCCAGTTCTTCTACTTTGTCTACTTTGTCAAGTTCGTCCACTACGTCAACTTCATCCAGTTCGTCAACTTTGTAAACTTCGTCCACTTCCTGCACTTCTTCAACTTCGTCCACTTCGCCACTTCGTCAATTTCGTCCACTTCCTCCACTTCCTACCTCCACTTCCTCCACTTCATCAACTTTGTCCCCTTCGTGCACTTCGTCAATTTTGTCCACTTCGTCCCCTTCCTCCACTTCGTCAACTCCGTCTACTTCCTCCACTTCCTCCACTTCGTCGGCTTCGTCGACTTCGTCCGCGTCGTCCACTTCGTCAAATTTGTCCACTTCATCAACTTCGTCGACTTCGTCAACTTCGTCAACTTCGTCAACTCCGTCCACTTCGTCCACTTCTTCTACTACTTCTTCTTCTTCTTCTTTTTCGACTTCAACCACTTCGTCCAATTCGTTCAATTCATTGTCTTCGTCCACTATCTCCACTTCCTCCACTTCCTCCACTTCCTCCACTTCCTCCACTTCCTCCACCTCGTCCACTTCGCCCACTTCGCCCACTTCCTCCACCTCGTCCACTTCGTCCAGTTCGTCCACTTCGGCACTTCCTCCACTTCCTCCACTTCGTCAACTTCCTCCACTTCCTCCACTTCCGCCACTTCCTCCACTTCTTCCACCACTTCGGCACTTCGCCTCTTCATCCACTTCCTGCACTTCGTACACTTTATCAACTTCCTTCACTTCGTCCACTTCGTCAAACTTCGTCAACTTCCTCCACTTCCTCCACTTCGTCCACTTCCTCCACTTCATCCACTTCTTCCTCCATTCGTCCACTTCCTCCACTTCCTCCACTTGGTCAATTTCGTCAACTTCGTCCACTACATCCACTTCTTCAACTTCGTCAACTGTGTCCACTTTGTCCACTTCCTCCACTTCCTCCACTTCTTCTACTTCAACTTCAACTTCTTCTTCTTCTTCTTCATCTTCCACTTCGTCCACTTCGTCCAATTCGTCCAATTCATCCAATTCGACAACTTCGTCCACTTGGTACACTTCCTCCACTTCTTCCACTCGCTTCTCTCGCTCCACTTTCTCCACTTCCTCCACTTCTGCCACTACCTCCACTTCGTCCACTTCATCCACCTCCTCCACTTCGTCCACTTCGTACACTTCGTTGACTTCGTCAACTTCGTCCACTTCGTACACTTCGTTGACTTCGTCAACTTCGTCCACTCCGTCGACATCGTCCACTTCTTCTACTTCTTCTTCTTCTTCTTCTTCTTCTTCTTCTTCTCTTCTTCAACTTCAACCACTTCGTCCAATTCGTTCAATTCATCTACTTCGTCCACTTCCTCCACTTCGTCCGCTTCGTCGACTTCGTCCATGTCGTCCACTTCATCCACTGAATCCACTCCGTCCACTCCATCCACTTCGTCCACTTCCTCCACTTCCTTCACTTCCTCCACTTCTTCCAGTTCGTCCACTTCGTCCAATTTGTCCACTTCATCAACTTCGTCGACTTCTTCAACTCCGTCCACTTCGTCCACTTCTTCTACTACTTCTTCTTCTTCTTCTTCTTTTCGACTTCAACCACTTCGTCCAATTCCTTCAATTCATTGACTTCGTCCACTATCTCCACTTCCTCCACTTCGTCAAGTTCGTAAACTTCGTCCATTTCGTCCACTTCCCCCACTACTTCCACTTCCTCCGCTTCCTCCGCTTCCTTCGCTTCCTCCGCTTCCTCCGCCTCCTTAACTTCGTCCACTTTGCTACTTCCTCGACTTCCTCCACTTCCTCGACTTCCTCCACTTCCTCCACTTCGTCCACCTCGTCCAATTCGTCCACTTCGCCCACTTCGCCCACATCGTCCACTTCGTCCACTTCATCCACTTCGTCCACTTCGTCCACTTCGTCCACTTCGTCCAGTTCGTCCAGTTCGTCCAGTTCGTCCAGTTCGTCCAATTCGTCCACTTCCTCCACCTCCTCCACTTCCTCTGGTTCCTCCGCCTCCTCCGCTTCCTCCGCTTCCTCCGCTTCGTCAACTTCGTCAACTTTGTCCACTTCGTCCACTTCCTCCACTTCGTCCACTTTGTCCACTTCGTCAACTTCCTCCACTTCCTCCACTTCGTGAACTTTGTCAACTTCGTCCACTTCGTCGACTTCGTACACTTCGTCGACTTCGTCAACTACGTCCACTCCGTCCACATCGTCCACTTCTTCTACTTATTCTTCTTCTTCTTCTTCTTCTTCCACTTCAACCACTTCGTCCAATTCGTTCAATTCATTGACTTCGTCCTTTCCTCCACTTCGTCCATTTTCTCTACTCCCTCCACTTGCTCCACTTCCTCCACTTCGTCGACTTCATCCACTTCCTACATTTCCTTCACTTCCTTCACTTCTTCCAGTTCCTCCACTTCGTCCAATTTGTCCACTTCATCAACTTCGTCGACTTCGCCACTTCGTCAATTTCGTCCACTTCGTCCACTTCCTCCACTACCTCCACTTCCTCCACTTCCTCCACTTCATCAACTTTGCTCCCCTTCGTCCAATTCGTCAATTTCGTCCATTTCGTCCCCTTCGTCCCCTTCGTCCACATCGTCCACTTCGTCAATTTTGTCCACTTCGTCAACTTCATGCAGTTCGTCAACTTTGTCCACTTCGTCAACTTCGTCCACTTCATCAACTTCGTCCACTTCGTCAACTTCGTCAACTTCGTCCACTTTGTCCACTTTGTCCACTTCTTCAACTTCGTCAACTGTGTCCACTTCCTCCACTTCCTCCACTTCTTCTACTTCAACCTCAACTTCTTCTTCTTCTTCTTCATCTTCCACTTCGTCCACTTCGTCCAATTCGTCCAATTCGACAACTTCGTCCACTTGGTCCACTTCCTCCACTTCTTCCACTCGCTCCTCTCGCTCCACTTTCTCCACTTCCTCCACTTCCGCCACTACCTCCACTTCGTCCACTTCATCCACCTCCTCCACTTCGTCCACTTCGTCGACTTCGTCAACTTCGTCCACTCCGTCCACATCGTCCACTGCTTCTACTTCTTCTTCTTCTTCTTCTTCTTCTTCTTCCACTTCAACCACTTCGTCCAATTCGTTCAATTTATTGACTTCGTCCACTTCCTCCACTTCGTCCATTTTCTATACTCCCTCCACTTCCTCCACTTCGTCAACTTCCTCCACTTCGTCCGCTTCGTCGACTTCGTCCACGTCGTCCACTTCGTCCACTGAATCCACTCCGTCCACTCCATCAGCTTCGTCCACTTCCTCTACTTCCTTCACTTCCTCCACTTATTCCAGTCCCTCCACTTCGTCCAATTTGTCCACTTCATCGACTTCGTCGACTTCGTCAACTTTGTCAGCTCCGTCCACTTCGTCCACTTCTTCTACTACTTCTTCTTCTTTTTCGACTTCAACCACTTCGTCCAGTATCTCCACTTCCTCCACTTCGTCAAGTTCGTAATCTTCGTCCAATTCGTCCACTTCCCCCACTACATCGACTTCCTCCGCTTCCTCCGCTTCCTTAACTTCATCCACTTTGCCACTTCCTCCACGTCCTCCACTTCCTCCACTTCGTCCACCTTGTCCACTTCGTCCACTTCGCCCACTTCGCCCACTTCGTCCAGTTCGTCCACTTCGTCCAGTTCGTCCAGTTCGTCCAATTCGTCCAATTCCTCCACTTCCTCTGGTTCCTCCGCTTCCTCCCCTTCCTCCGCTTCCTCCGCTTCGTCAACTTCGTCAACTTTGTCCAGTTCGCCACTTCCTCCACTTCTTCTACTTCGTCCACTGCGTCAACTTCGTCCACTTCGCCCACTACGCCCACTTCCTCCACTTCCTCCATTTCCTCCACTTCCTCCACTTCGTCCACTTCCTCCACTTCCTCCACTTCCTCCACTTCGTCCACTTCCTCCACTTCGTCAACTTTGTCAACTTCCTCCACTTCGCCAACTTCCTCCACTTCCTCCTCTTCCTCCACTACCTCCACTTCCTCCACTTCCCCACTTCCTCCACTTCCTCCACTTCGTCAACTTTGTCCACTTCCTCCACTTCCTCCACTTCGTCAGCTTCGTCAACTTCGTCCACTTCGTCCACTTCGCCACTTCGTCCACTTCGCCCACTTCGCCCACTTCCTCCACTTCGTCCACTTCGTAACCTTCGTCCACTTCTTCCACTTCCTCCACTTCCTCCACTTCGTTCACTTCGTCCACTTCGTCCACTTCCTCCACTTCTTCAACTTCGTCAACTTTGTCCACTTCGTCCACTTCCTCCACTTCGTCCACTTCGTCGACTTTGTCCACTTCGTCAACTTCCTCCACTTCCTCCACTTCGTGAACTTTGTCAACTTCGTCAACTTCGTCCACTTCGTCCACTTCGTCGACTTCGTCAACTTCGTCCACTTCGTCCACATCGTCCACTTCTTCTACTTCTTCTTCTTCTTCTTCTTCTTCTTCTTCCACTTCAACCACTTCGTCCAATTCGTTCAATTCATTGAGTTCGTCCACTTCCTCCACTTCGTCCATTTCTCTACTCCTCCACTTCCTCCACTTCCTCCACTTCCTCCACTTCCTCCACTTCCTTCACTTCCTTCACTTCTTCCAGTTCCTCCACCTCGTCCAATTAGTCCACTTCATCAACTTCGTCGACTTCGTCAACTTCGTCAACTTCGTCCACTCCGTCCACTTCGTCCACTTCTTCTACTTCATCTTCTTCTTCTTCTTCTTCTTTTTGACTTCAACCACTTCGTCCAATTCGTTCATTTCATTGACTTCGTCCACTACCTCCACTTCCTCCACTTCATCAAGTTCGTAAACTTCGTTCAATTCGTCCACTTTCCCACTACTTCCACTTCCTCCGCTTCCTCCGCTTCCTTAACTTCGTCCACTTCGCCACTTCCTCCACCTCCTCCACTTCCTCCACTTCCTCCACTTCCTCCACTTCGTCCACTTCGCCGACTTCGCTCACTTCCTCCACTTCGTCCAGTTCGTCCAGTTCGTCCCGTTCGTTCAATTCGTCCACTTCCTCCACTTCCTCTGCATCCTCCGCTTCCTCCCCTTCCTCTGCTTCCTCCACTTCGTCAACTTTGTCAACTTTGTCCACTTTAGCCACTTCCTCCACTTCTTCAACTTCTTCCACTTCGTCCACTGCATCAACTTCGTCAACTTCGTCAGCTTCGCCCACTTCGCCCACTTACTCCACTTCCTCCATTTCCTCCACTTCTTCCACTTCGTCCACTTCCTCCACTTCGTAAATTTCGTCAACTTCGTCAACCTTGTCCACTTCCCCCACTTCGCCCACTTCCACCACTTCCTCCACTTCCTCCACTTCGTCAACTTTGTCAACTTCCTCCACTTCGCCAACTTCCTCCTCTTCCTCCACTACCTCCACTTCCTCCACTTCCCCCACTTCCTCCACTTCGTCAACTTTGTCCACTTCCTCCACTTCCTCCACTTCATCAACTTCGTCAACTTCGTTCACTTCGCCACTTCGTCCACTTCGTCCACATCGCCCACTTCCTCCAGTTCGTCCAGTTCGTCCACTTCGTCCACTTCGTCCACTTCGTCCACTTCATCCACTTCGTCCACTTCCTCCACTTCCTCCACTTCCTCCACTTCTTCCACTTCTTTCACTTCCTCCACTTCGTTCACTTCGTCCACTTCTTTAACTTCGTCAACTTTGTCCACTTCGTCGACTTTCTCCACTTTCTCCACTTTCGTCCACTTCCTCCACTTCTTCTTCTTCTTCTTCTTCTTCTTCTTCATCTTCCTCTTCGTCCAATTCGTCCAATTCGTCTACTTCGACAACTTCGTCCACTTGGTCCACTTCCTCCACTTCTTCCACTCCCTCCACTCGCTCCTCTCGCTCCACATTCTCCACTTCCACCACTTCCCCCACTTCGTCCACTTCATCCACTTCCTCCACTTGATCCACTTCCTGCACTTCGTACACTTCGTCGACTTCGTGAACTTCGTCCACTCCGTCCACATCGTCCACTTCTTCTACTTCTCCTTCTTCTTTTTCTTCTTCTTCCACTTCAACCACTTCGTCCAATTCGTTCAATTCATTGACTTCGTCCACTTCGTCAACTTCCTCCACTTCCTCCACTTCAACCACTCCGTCCATTTCGTCCACTTCCTCCACTTCCTCCACTTCGTCCGCTTCGTCGTCTTCGTCCACCTCGTCCACTTCGTCCACTGCATCCACTCCGTCCACTCCATCCACTTCGTCCACTTCCTTCACTTCCTTCACTTCCTCCACTTCCTCCACTTCCTCCACTTCGTCCACTTTGTCCACTTCATCAACTTCGTCGACTTCCTCCACTTCGTCAACTCCGTCCACTTTGTCCACTTCTTCTACTTCTTCTTCTTCTTCTTCTTCTTTTTCGACTTCAACCACTTCGTCCAATTCGTTCAATTCATTGACTTCTTCCACTACCTCCACTTCCTCCACTTCATCAAGTTCGTAAACTTCGTCAAATTCATCCACTTCCCCACAACTTCCACTTCCTCCGCTTCCTCCGCTTGCTTAACTTCGTCCACTTCGCCACTTCCTCCACTTCCTCCACTTTCTCAACTTCGTCCACCTTGTCCACTTCGTCCACTTCGCCCACTTCGCCCACTTCCTCCACTTCGTCCACTTCATCCACTTCGTCCAGTTCGTCCAGTTCGTCCAATTCGTCCACTTCGTCCGTTTCCTCCACTTCCTCTGCTTCCTCCCCTTCCTTCGCTTCCTACGCTTCCTCCACTTCGTCAACTTCGTCAACTTTGTCCACTTTGCCACTTCCTCCACTTCTTCCACTTCGTCCACTGCCTCAACTTCGTCACCTTCGTCCACTTCGCCCACTTCGCCCACTTCCTCCACTTCCTCCATTTCCTCCACTTCCTCCACTTCATCCACTTCCTCCACTTCGTTCACTTCCTCCACTTCGTAAACTTCGTCAACCTCGTCCACTTCACCCACTTCCTCCACTTCCTCCACTTTGTCAACATTGTTAACTTCCTCCACTTCCTCCACTTCCTCCACTTCGTTCACTTCCTGCACTTCGTAAACTTCGTCAACCTCGTCCACTTCACCCACTTCCTCCACTTCCTCCACTTTGTCAACATTGTTAACTTCCTCCACTTCCTCTACTTCGCCAACTTCCTCCACTTCCTCCTCTTCCTCCACTACCTCCACTTCCCCCACTTCCCCCACTTCCTCCACTTCCTCCACTTCGTCATCTTCGTCCACTTCGCCACTTCGTCCACTTCGCCCACTTCGCCCACTTCCTCCACTTCGTCCACTTCGTACACTTCGTCCACTTCGTCCACTTCGTACACTTCGTCCACTTCGTCCAATTCGTCCACTTCCTCCACTTCGTCCACTTCGTACACTTCGTCCACTTCGTCCACTTCGTGCACTTCGTCCACTTCTTCAACTTCGTCAACTTTGTCCACTTCGTCCACTACCTCCACTTCCTCCACTTCATCAAGTTCGTAAACTTCGTCAAATTCGTCCACTTCTCCCACTACTTCCACTTCCTCCGCTTCCTCCGCTTGCTTAACTTTGTCCACTTCGCCACTTCCTCCACTTCCTCCACTTCCTCCACTTTCTCCACTTCGTCCACCTTGTCCACTTCGTCCACTTCGCCCACTTCCCCGACTTCCTCCACTTCGTCCACTTCATCAACTTCGTCCAGTTCGTCTAGTTCGTCCAATTCGTCCAATTCGTCCACTTCCTCCACTTCCTCCACTTCCTCTGCTTCCTCCGCTTCCTCCCCTTCCTTCGCTTCCTCCGCTTCCTCCGCTTCCTCCACTTCATCAACTTTGATAACTTTGTCCACTTTGCCACTTCCTCCACTTCTTCCACTTCTTCCACTTCGTCCACTGCGTCAACTTCGTCACCTTCGTCCACTTCGCCCACTTCGCCCACTTCCTCACTTCCTCCATTTCCTCCACTTCGTCCACTTCCTCCACTTCGTCCACTTCGTCCACTTCCTCCACTTCGTAAACTTCGTCAACTTTGTCAACCTCGTCCACTTCGCCCACTTCACCCACTTCCTCCACTTCCTCCACTTTGTCAACTTTGTCAACTTCCTCCACTTCCTCTACTTCGCCAACTTTCTCCACTTCCTCCTCTTCCTCCACTACCTCCACTTCCCCCACTTCCTCCACTTCCTCCACTTCGTCAACTTTGTCCACTTCCTCCACTTCATCAGCTTCGTCCACTTCGCCACTTCCTCCACTTCGTCCACTTCTTCAACTTCGTCAACTTTGTCCACTTCGTCAACTTCCTCCACTTCCTCCACTTCTTCTACTAGAACTTCAACTTCTTCTTGTTCTTCTTCCTCTTCTTATTCATCTTCCACTTCGTCCACTTCGTAACCTTCCTCCACTTCCTCCACTTCGTTCACTTCGTCCACTTCGTCCACTTCGTCCACTTCTTCAACTTCGTCAACTTTGTCCACTTCATCCACTTCTTCCACTTCGTCCACTGCGTCAACTTCGTCACCTTCGTCCACTTCGCCCACTTCGCCCACTTCCTCCACTTCCTCCACTTCCTCCACTTTGTAAACTTCGTCAACTTCGTCAACCTCGTCCACTTCCCCCACTTCGCCCACTTCCACTACTTCCTCCACTTCGTGAACTTTGTCAACTTCCTCCACTTCCTCTACTTCCCCAACTTCCTCCACTTCCTCCTCTTCCTCCACTACCTCCACTTCCCCCACTTCCCCCACTTCCCCCATTTCCTCCACTTCCTCCACTTCGTCAACTTTGTCCACTTCCTCCACTTCCTCCACTTCGTCAGCTTCGTCCACTTCGCCACTTCCTCCACTTCGTCCACTTCTTCAACTTCGTCAACTTTGTCCACTTCGTCAACTTCCTCCACTTCCTCCACTTCTTCTACTAGAACTTCAACTTCTTCTTCTTCTTCTTCTTCTTCTTCTTCTTCATCTTCCACTTCGTCCACTTCGTCCACTTCGTAACCTTCCTCCACTTCCTCCACTTCGTTCACTTCGTCCACTTCGTCCACTTCTTCAACTTCGTCAACTTTGTCCACTTCTTCCACTTCTTCCACTTCGTCCACTGCGTCAACTTCGTCACCTTCGTCCACTTCGGCCACTTCGCCCACTTCCTCCACTTCCTCCACTTCCTCCACTTCGTCCACTTCCCCCACTTTGTAAACTTCGTCAACTTCGTCAACCTCGTTCACTTCCCCCACTTCGCCCACTTCCACTACTTCCTCCACTTCGTCAACTTTGTCAACTTCCTCCACTTCGCCAACTTCCTCCACTTTCTGCTCTTCCTCCACTGCCTCCACTTCCTCCACTTCCCCCACTTCCTCCACTTTGTCAACTTTGTCCACTTCCTCCACTTCCTCCACTTCGTCAACTTCGTCCACTTCGCCACTTCGTCCACTTCGCCCACTTCCTCCTGTTCGTCCACTTCGTCCACTTTGTCCACTTCGTAACCTTCCTCCACTTCTTCCACTTCTTCCACGTCCTCCACTTCCTCCACTTCGTCCACTTCGTCCACTTCTTCAACTTCGTCAACTTTGTCCACTTCGTCCACTTCGTCCACTTCCTCCACTTCGTCAACTTCGTCAACTTCCTCCACTTCCTCTACTTCGTCAACTTCGTCCACTTCGTCCACTTCTTCTACTTCAACTTCAACTTCTTCTTCTTCTTCTTCTTCTTCTTCTTCTTCTTCTTCATCTTCCTCTTCGTCCAATTCGTCCAATTCGTCTACTTCGACAACTTTGTCCACTTGGTCCACTTCCTCCAGTTCTTCCACTCCCTCCACTCGCTCCTCTCGCTCCACTTTCTCAGCTTCCTCCACTTCCACCACTTCGTCCACTTCATCCACTTCATCCACTTCCTCCACTTCATCCACTTCCTACACTTCGTACACTTCGTCGACTTCGTCAACTTCGTCCACTCCGTCCACATCGTCCACTTCTTCTACTTCTTCTTCTTCTTTTTCTTCTTCTTCCACTTCAACCACTTCGTCCAATTCGTTCAATTCATTGACTTCGTCCACTTCGTCAACTTCGTCCACTTCCTCCACTTCGTCCACTCTGTCCACTTCCTCCACTTCCTCCACTTCCTCCGCTTCGTCGACTTCGTCCACCTCGTCCACTTCTTCCACTACATCCACTCCGTCCACTTCGTCGACTTCGTCCACTTCCTCCACTTCCTTCACTTCCTCCACTTCCTCCACTTCCTCCACTTCCTCCACTTTGTCCACTTCATCAACTTTGTCGACTTCCTCCACTTCGTCAACTCCGTCCACTTTGTCCACTTCTTCTACTTCTTCTTCTTCTTCTTCTTCTTCTTTTTCGACTTCAACCACTTCGTCCAATTCGTTCAATTCATTGACTTCTTCCACTACCTCCACTTCCTCCACTTCATCAAGTTCGTAAACTTCGTCAAATTCGTCCACTTCTCCCACTACTTCCACTTCCTCCGCTTCCTCCGCTTCCTCCGCTTCCTTAACTTTGTCCACTTCGCCACTTCCTCCACTTCCCCCACTTCCTCCACTTCCTCCACCTTGTCCACTTCGTCCACTTCGCCCACTTCGCCCACTTCCTCCACTTCGTCCACTTCATCCACTTCGTCCAGTTCGTCCAGTTCATCCAATTCGTCCACTTCGTCCACTTCCTCCACTTCCTCTGCTTCCTCCGCTTCCTCCCCTTCCTTCGCTTCCTCCGCTTCCTCTGCTTCCTCCACTTCGTCAACTTTGATAACTTTGTCCACTTTGCCACTTCCTCCACTTCTTCCACTTGTTCCACTTCGTCCACTGCGTCAACTTCGTCACCTTCGTCCACTTCGCCCACTTCGCCCACTTCCTCACTTCCTCCATTTCCTCCACTTCGTCCACTTCCTCCACTTCGTCCACTTCCTCCACTTCGTCAACTTCGTCAATCTCGTCCACTTCGCCCACTTCACCCACTTCCTCCACTTCCTCCACTTTGTCAACTTTGTCTTCTTCTTCCACTTCCTCCACTTGCTCCGCTTCCTCCATTTCCCCTACTTCGTCCACTTCCGCCAATTCGTCAACTTCCTCCAGTTCGTCGACTTCGCCAACATCGTCCACTTCATCTACTTCGTCCACTTCTTTTACTTCAACTTCTTCTTCTTCTTCTTCCACTTCACCCTCTTCGTCCAATTCGTCCAATTCATCGACTTCATCAACTTTGTCCATTTCCTCCACTTCGTTTACTCCGTCCACTTCGTGCGCTTCCTCCACTTCTTCCACTTCCTTCACTTCTTCCACTTCCTCCACTTCGTCCACCTCGTCCACTTCGTCAACTTCGTCCACTTCGTCCACTTCCTCTACTTCCTCCACTTCCTCCACTTCCTCCACTTTGTCAACTTCGTCCACTTCGTCAACCTCGTCCACTTCGTCCACTTCTTGCACTTCGTCCGCTTCAACCAATTCCTCCACTTCCTCCGCTTTGTCCACTTTCTCCACCTGGTCCATTTCGTCCACGTCGTCCACTTCGTCAACCTGGTCAACTTCGTCCAATTTGTCCAATTTGTCCAATTCATCGTCTTCGTCCATTCTGTCCACTTCGTCCACTTCGATAACTTTGTCCACTTTGTCAACTCTGTCCACTTCGTCCACTTCCTCGACTCCCTCCACTTCGTCCACTTCCTCGGCTTGCTCAACTTTCTCCACCTGGTCCACTTCGTCCACGTCGTCCACTTCTTCCACTTCGTCAACTTCGTCCACTTCGTCAAATTCGTCCACTTCCTCCACTTCGTCCACTTCCTCCACTTTCTCCACTTCCTCCACTTCGTACACTTCGTCCACTTCGTCCACTTCCTCCACTTCCTCCACTTCATCCACTTTGTCCTCTTCGTCCACTTCGTCCACTTCGTCAACTTCGTCCGCTTCGTCAATTTCGTCAGTCTCGTCCACTTCGTGCACTTTGTCGACTTTGTCCACTTCATCCACTTCTTCCACTTCGTCAACTTTGTGCACTTCTTCTACTTCAAGTTCTTTTTCCTCTTCTTCCTCTTCTTATTCTTCTTCTTCCACTTCGTCGATTTCCTAAACTCCCTTCACTTCCTCCACTTCCTCTACTTCCTCCATTTCGTCCACTTCATCCACATCGTGCACTTACTCGACTTCCTCCAGTTCCTCCACTTTCTCCACTTCCTCCACTTCGTCCAGTTCACCCATTTCGACCACTTCGTCCACCTTGTCAACCTCGTCAACCTCGTCCACTTCCTCCACTTCGTCAACTTCTTCAACCTCGTCAACTTTGTCCACTTCGTCCACTTCCTCCACTTCTTCTACTTCAACTTCTTCTTCTTCTTCTTCTTCTTCTTCTTCTTCTTCTTCTTCTTCTTCTTCTTCCACTTCGTCCCCTTCGTCCACTTTGTCCAATTCGTCCAATTCGTCTACTTCGACAACTTCATCCACTTCCTCCACTCGCTACACTCAGTCCACTTTCTCCACTTCCTCAACTTCCTCCACTTCCTCCACTTCCTCCACTTCTTCTACTTCCTCCACTTCGTCAACATCATCCACTTCGTCCACTTCATCAACTTCATCTACTTCGTCGACTTCTTCTACTTCAACTTCTTCTTCCTCTTCTTCTTCTTCCACTTCATCCACTTCGTCCAATTCAATGACTTCGTCTACTTCGTCAACTTCATCCACTTACTCTACTTCCTCCACTTCCTCCACTTTCTCCACTTCGTCCTCTTCGACCACTTCGTCCACGTCGTCCACTTCATGCACTTCTTCAACTTTCTCAACTTCATCAACTTCGTCCACTTCCTCCACTTCATCCAATTCGTCCACTTCGTCTACTTCGTCCACTTCTTCCACCACTTCCTCCACTGCCTCAAGTTCCTTCACTTCGTCCACTTCGTCCACTTCGTCCAGTTCGTCGACTTCGTTCACTTCATCCACTTCGTCCACTTCGTCAACCTCTTCCACTTCCTCCACTTCCTCCACTTCGTCAACCTCGTCAACATTGTCCACTTTGTCCACTTCCTCCACTTCTTCTACTTCAACTTCTTCTTGTTCTTCTTCTTCTTCTTCCACTTCGTCCCCTTCGTCCACTTCGTCCAATTTGTTCAATTCGTCCAATTCGTCTACTTCGACAACTTCGTTCACTTCCTCACTCGGTCCACTATCTCCACTTGGTCCACTTTGTCCACTTCCTCCACTTCCTAAACTTCGTCAGCTTCGTCCACTTCTTCTTCGTCTTCTTCTTATTTTTCTTCTTCTTCTTCCACTTCCTCCTCTTCGTCCACTTCGTCCACTTCGTCCAATTCGTCCAATTCATCGACTTCGTCCACTTCGTCCACTTTCTCCCCTTCGTCCACTTCCTCCACTCTCTCCACTTCCTCCACTTCCTCCACTTCGTCCAATTCGTCAAATTCGTCCACTTCGTCCACTTCGTACAATTCGTCCACTTGGTCAACTTCGTCAACCTCTTCCACTTCGTCAACTTCATCAACTTCGTAAACTTCGTCCACTTCCTCCCCTTTGCCCAGTTCGTCCACTTCGCCCACTTCGTCGACTTCGTCCACTTCATCCACTTCGTCCACTTCGTCAACCTCTTCCACTTCGTCCACTCCCTCCACTTCGTCAACTTCGTCAACCTCGTCAACAGTGTCCACTTTGTCCACTTCCTCCACTTCTTCTACTTCAACTTCTTCTTCTTCTTCTTCTTCTTCTTCCACTTCGTCCCCTTCGTCCACTTCGTCCAATTTGTTCAATTCGTCTAATTCGTCTACTTCAACAACTTCGCTCACTTCCTCCACTCGGTCCACTATCTCCACGTGGTCCACTTTGTCCACTTCCTCCACTTCCTAAACTTCGTCAGCTTCGTCCACTTCTTCTTCGTTTTCTTCTTCTTTTTCTTCTTCTTCTTCCACTTCCTCCACTTCGTCCAATTCGTCCAATTCATCGTCTTCGTCCACTTCGTCCACTTTCTCCCCTTCGTCCACTTCCTCCACTCCCTCCACTTCCTCCACTTCCTCCACTTCGTCCAATTCGTCCACTTCGTCCAATTCGTCCACTTGGTCAACTTCGTCAACCTCTTCCACTTCGTCAACTTCATCAACTTCGTAAACTTCGTCCACTTCGTCTACTTCGTCCACGTCTTCCACCAATTCCTTCACTTGCTCCACTTGCTCCTCGTTGTCCACTTCGTCCACTGCGTCCACTCTTTCCACTCTGTCAACTTCCTCCACATACTACACTGCCTCTACTTCCTCCATTTCCTCCACTTCGTCCACTTCCTCCAATTCATCCACTTCCTCCAGTTCGTCGACTTCGCCAACATCGTCCACTTCGTCTACTTCGTCCACTTCGTTAACTTCGTCCACTTCTTTTACTTCAACTTCTTCTTCTTCTTCTTCCACTTCATCCTCTTCGTCCAATTCATCGACTTCGTCAACTTTGTCCACTCCGTCCACTTCGTGCGCATCCTCCACTTCCTCCACTTCTTCCACTTCCTCCACTTCCTCCACCTCGTCCACTTCGTCAACTTCGTCCACTTCGTCAACATCGTCAACTTCCTCCACTTCGTCCACTTCCTTCACTTCCTCCACTTCTTCCACTTCCTCCACTTCGTCCACCTCGTCCACTTCGTCAACTTCGTCCACTTCGTCCAATTCGCCAACTTCGTCTACTTCGTCCACTTCTTCCACTTCTTCCTCCACTTCCTCCATTTCCTCCACTTCTTCCACTTCGTCAAGTTCGTCCACTTCGTCCACTGCATCCATTCCGTCCACTTCCTCTACTTCCTCCTCCACTTCATCCACTTCGTCCACTTCGTCAACCTCGTCCACTTCTTCCACTTCTTCCTCCACTTCCTCCACTTCATCAAGTTCATCCACTCTGTCCACCTCGTCCACTTCGGCCACTGCGTCTACTCCGTCTACTTCATCCACTTCCCTAACTTCCTTCACTTCCTCCACTTCCTCCATGTCCTCCACATCTTTCACTTCGTCCACTTCGTCCACCCCGTCCACTTCGTCCACTTTGTCCAATTCGCTAACTTCGTCCACTTCTTCCAGCACTTCCTCCACATCCTACAGTTCGTCCACTTCGTCCACTTCGTCAACCTCGTCTACTTCGTCCACTTCGTCAACTTCTTCAATTTCGTCAACATCTTTCAATTCGTCCACTTCCTCCGCTTCTTCTACTTCAGATTCTTCTTCTTTTTCTTCTTCTTCTTCTTCTTCTTCCACTTCGTCCCCCTCGTCCAATTTTTCCAATTCGTCTACTTTGACACATTCGTCCACTTCCTCCACTTCCTCCACAAGCTCCACACGGTCCACTTTCTCCACTTGCTCCACTTTTTCCACTTCCTCCACTACGTCCACCTTGCCAACATCGTCCACTTGGTCAACTTCATCAACTTCGTCCACTTGGTCAACTTCTTCTTCTTCTTCTTCTTCTTCTTCTTCTTCTTCTTCCACTTCATCCACTCCGTCTACTTCATCCAATTCGTACTATTCATTGACTTCGTCCACTTAGGCAACTTCGTCCACTTCGTCCACTTCATCAACTTAGTCCACTTCGTCGAATTCGTCCACTCCCTCCACTTTCTTCGCTCCCTCCACTTCCTCCACTTCCTCCACTTTCTCCACTTCCTCCACTTCGACCACATTGTCCACTTCGTCCACGTCGCCACTTCGTCCACGTCGTCAACTTCGTCCACTTCGTCAACTTCGTCCACTTCGTCAACTTGATCAACTTCGTCAACTTCGTCCACTTCCTCCACTTCGTCCAATTCGTGCACTTCGTCTACTTCGTCCACTTCTTCCACCACTTCCTCCACTTCCTCCACTTAGTCCACTCTGTCCACTTTATCCCCTTTGTCCACTTCCTGCACTTCGTCCACTTCCTCCACTTCGTCCACTTCCTCCACTACGCCCACTTCGTCATCTTCCTCCACTTCGTCCAGTTCGCCCAACATCCTCCACTTCGTCCACTTCGTCAACTTCTATAACTTCTTTCAGTTCGTCCACTTCTTCTAGTTCAACTTCCTCTTATTCTTCTTCTTTTTCTTTCAGTTCATCCACTTCGTCCAATTCATCGACTTCGTCCAATTCATCGACTTCGTCCACTTCATCTAGTTCGTCAACTTCGTCCACTCCCTCCACTTCCTCCACTCCGTCCACTTCCTCCATTTCCTTCACTTCCTCCATTTTCTCCACTTCGTCCACTTCATCCATGTCGTCCATTTCGTCCACTTCGTCAACTTCGTCCACTTTGTTAACTTCGTCCACTTCGTCTAATTTGTCAACTTCGTCTACTTCGTACACTTCTTTCAGCTCTTCCTCAACTTCCTCCACTTCGCCTAGTTCGTTCACTTCGTCCTCTTCGTTCATTTCATCCACTGCGTCCACTCTGTCCACTTCTTCCACTTCCTCCACTTCCTCCACTTCGTCCACTTGGTCCATTTCGTCCGCTTCGTCCGCTTCGTCCACTTTGTCCATTTCTTTCAATTCTTCAACTCATCTACTTCGTCCAACTCCTCTACTTTGTCCCCTTCTTCCACTTCTTCCTCCACTTCCTCCACTTCGTCCAGTACGTCTACTTCCTCCACTGCGTCCACTTCGTCCGCTTCGTCAACCTCGTCCACTTCGTGCAATGTGTCCACTTTGTCCACTTTGTCCACTTTGTCCACTTTGTCCACTTTGTCCACTTCGTCCACCTCGTCCACTGCTTCTACTTCAAGTTCTTCTTCCTCCACTTCCTCTACTTCGTCAAATTCGTCAATTTCGTCAACTTCGTCCACTTCGCCCACTACGCCCACTTCCTCCACTTCGTGCACTTCGTCAACTTCGTCCACTTCGCCCACTTCGCCCACTTCCTCCACTTCCTCCACTTCCTCAACTTCATCATCTTCCTCAACTTATTCCACTTCCTCCACTTCGTCCACTTTCTCCACTTCAACAACTTCGTCCACTTCGCCCACTTCGCCCACTTCGCCCACTTCCTCCACTTCCTCCACTGCCTCAACATAGTCCACTTCCTCCACTTCCTCACCATTTCCTCCACTTCGTCAACATCGTGAAATTTGTCGACTTCGTTAACTTGGTCCACTTCGTGCACTTCGCCACTTTGCAACTTCGCCACTTCGTCTACTATGTCCACTTCGTCTACTTTGTCCACTTCGTCCACTACCTCCACTTCCTCCTACGTCCATTTCAACCACTTCGTCCACATCGTCGTCCACTACCTCCACTTCCTCCACTTTGTCAATTTCGTCCAGTTCGTCCACTTCGTACACTTCCTCCATTTCCTCCACTTCCTCCACTTCCTCCACTTCCTCCGCTTCCTCCACTTCCTCCCCTTCCTTCACTTTGTCAACTTCGTCAACTTCGCCCACTTGGCCTGCTTCCCCCACTTCCTCCACTTTGCCCACTTCGTCCACTTCCTCCACTTAGTCCCCTTCGTCCACTTCCTCAACTTCCTCTATTTCATCCACTTCGTCCACTACGTCAACTTCGTCAACTTCGTCCACTTCGCCCGCTTCCTCCACTTCGTCCACTTCGTCCACTTGGTCCCCTTCGTCCACTTCGTGCACTTTGTCCACTTCGTCCACTTCGTCAACTTCGTCCACCTCTTGCAATTCTTCTACTGCCAGTTCTTTTTCCTCTTCTTCTTTTTCTTCTTCTTCTTCTTCTTCTTCCACTTCGTCCACTTCATCCACTTCGTCCACTTCTTCCACTTCGTCCACTTCATCCACTTCGTCAACTTTCTCAACTTCATCAACTTCGTCCACTTCGTCTACTTCGTCCATTTCTTCCAGCACTTCCTCCACTGCCTAGAGTTACTCCACTTCGTCCACTTCGTCCACTTCGGCCACTTCGTCTACATCGTCCTCTTCGTCAACTTCGTCCACTTCGTCAACCTCGTCCACTTCCTCCACTTCGTCAACTTCGTCAACTTCTTCAATCTCGTCAACATTGTCCACTTTGTCCACTTCCTGCACCTCTTCTGCTTCAACTTCCTCTTCTTCTTCTTCTTCTTCTTCTTCCACTTCGTCCGCTTCGTCTACTTCGTCCAATTCGTTCAATTCGTCCAATTCGTCCAATTCGTCTACTTCGACAACTTCGTCCACTTCCTCCACTCGGTCCACTTTCTCCACTTGCTCCACTTCGTCCACTTCGTCCACTTCCTAAACTTCGTCCACTTCGTCAACTTCTTCCACTTCGTCCACTTCTTCTTCTTCTTTTTCTTTTTTTTCTTCTTCTTCTACTTCCTCCACTTCGTCCAATTCGTCCAATTCATCGACTTCGTCCACATGGTCAACATTGTCCAGTTAGTCCACTTCGTCAACTTCATCAACTTCGTTAACTTCGTCCACTTCGTCCAATTCGTCCACTTCGTCTACTTCGTCCACTTCTTCCACTTCTTCCTCCACTTCCTCCACTTCTTCCAGTTCGTCTACTTCGTCCACTGCATGCATTCTGTCCACTCCGTCCACTTCCTTCACTTCGTCCACTTTCTCCACTTCCTCCACTTCGTCAACCTCGTCCACTTCCTCCACTTCGTTCAGTTCCTCCACTTCGTCAACTTTGTCAACTTCTTCAACTTCGTCAACAACGTCAACTTCTTCAACTTCGTCAACTTGCTCAACTTTGTCCACTTCGTGCAATTCGTCTACTTCGACAACTTCATCCACTTCCTCCACTTTGTCCACTTCCTCCACTTCCTCCACTTCCTCCACTTCCTCCACTCGCTCCACTTTCTCTACTGGCTCCACTTCCTATACTTCCTCCACTTTGTCCACTTCCTCCATTTCCTCCACTTCGTCAACATCGTCGACGTCATCCACTTCGTCAACTTCGTCCACTTCGTCCACTTCTTGTACTTCAACTTCTTCTTGTTCTTCTTCTTCTTCCACGTCATCCACTTCATCGACTTCGTCCAATTCGTCCAATTTGATCAATTTTTCCAATTTGTCCAATTCATCGACTTCGTCCACTTCCTCGGCTTCATCCACTTTCTCCACCTGGTCCACTTCGTCCACGTCGTCCACTTCTTCCACTTCGTCAACTTCGTCAACTCCGTCCACTTCGTCCAATTCGTCCACTTCGTCCACATCGCCACCTCGTCCACTTCGTCAACTTCGTCAACTTCCTCAACTTCATCAACTTCATCCACTTCATCCAATTCGTCCAATTCGTCCAATTCGTCCACTTCGTCAACTTCGTTTGCTTCGTCCGCTTCCTCCACTTCGTCAACTTCGTCTACTTCGTCAACTTCCTCCACTTCCTCCACTTCCTCCACTTCATCAACTTCCTCCACTTCTTCCTCCACATCGATCACTTCCTCCATTTCCTCCACTTCCTCCACTTCGTCAACTTCGTCCACTTCGTCAACTTCTTCCACATCGTCCACCTAGGCCACTTCGTACACTTCCTCCACTTCGTCCACTTCGTCCAGTTCCTCCATTTCCTCCACTGCGTCCACTTCGTCCACTTCGTCAACTTCGTCCACTTCGCCCACTTCCTCCACTGCCTCCACTTCCTCCACTTCCCCCGCTTCCTCCACTTCCTCCCCTTCCTCCACTTCTTCTGCTTCGTCTCCTTCGTCAACTTCGTCCACTTCGTCAACTTCCTCCACTTCTTCCACTTCGTCAACTTCCTCCACTTCATCCACTTCCTCCACTTCCTCCACATCCTCCACTTCCTCCACTTCCTCCACTTTCCCCACTTCCTCCACTACGTCCACTTCTTCCTCCACTTCGTTCAAATCGTCCACTTCGTCAACTTCGTCCCCTTCGTCAACTTCGTCCAATTCCTCCACTTCCTCCGCTTCCTCGGCTTCCTCCGCTTCGTCCGTTTCCTCCGCTTCCTACGCTTCCTCCACTTCGTCCGCTTCCTCCGTTTCCTCCGCTTCCTCCGCTTCCTCCACTTCGTCCACTTCCTCCTCTTTGTCCACTTCGTCTCCTTCCTCCACTTTGTCCACTATGTCAGCTTCGTCCACTTCGCGCACTACCTCCACTTCGTCCACTTCGTACACTTCATCCACTTCGTCCCCTTCATCCACTTCGTCCTTTTCGTCCACTTTGTACACTTCGTCGACTTCCTCCATTTCCTCCATTTCGTCCACCTCGTCCATCCACTTCCTCCACTTCCTCCACTTCTTCCTCCACTTCGTCGACTTCGTCCACTTCGTCCACTTCGTCCACTTCGTCAACTTTGTCCACTTCCTTCACTTCCTCTGCTTCCTTCGCTTCCTCCGGTTCGTCCTCTTCCTCCACCTCGTGCACTTCGTCCACCTCGCCCACTTCGCCCGCTTCCTTCAGTTGGTCCACTTCTTCAACTTCCTCCGCTTTGTCTGCTTTGTCCCCTTCGTCCACTTCGTCCACTTAGGCCACTTCGTACACTTCTCCACTTAGTCCAATTCGTCCACTTCCTCGATTTCCTCCACTTCGTCCACTTCGTCCCCTTCGTCAACTTCGTCCACTTCGCCTAGTTCCTCCACTTCCTCCACTTCCTCCGCTTCCTCCGCTTCCTCCACTTCCTCCGCTTCCTCCCCTTCCTCCGCTTCCTCCGCTTCGTCCACTTTGTCCGCTTCGTTAGCATCGTGCACTTAGTCCACTTCGCCCACTTCGCCCACTTCCTCCGCTCCTCGACTTCCTCCACTTCCTCTGCTTCGTCCGCTTCATCCACTTCATCCACTTTGTACACTTCGTCCACTTCCTCTATTTCCTCCACTTCGTCCACTTTGTCAACATCGTCAACTTCATCCACTTCGCCCACTTCGCCCACTTCGCCCATTTCCTCCACTTCCTGCACTTCCTCCGCTTCCTCCCATTCCTCCATTTCCTCCACTTCGTCCACTTCTTCCACTTCCTCCACTTCGTCAACTTCGTCCACTTCCTCCACTTCCTCCACTTCCTCCACTTCTTCCACTTCATCAACTTTGTCTAATTCCTCAACTTCCTCCACTTCCTCCACTTCATCAACGTCCTCCACTTCCTCCACTTCATTCACATCCTCCACTTCCTCCACTTCCTTCACTTCCTTCACTTCGTCGACTTCTTCCTCCACTTCGTGCACTTCCTCCACTTTGACAACTTCGTCCACTTCGTCGACCTAGGCCACTTCGTACACTTCCTCCACTTCATCTAGTTCCTATATTTCCTCCACTTCGTCCACTTCGTCAACTTCGTCCACTTCGCCCACTTCCTCCACTTCGTTAACTTCCTCCACTTCCTCCACTTCCTCAACATCCTCCACTTCCTCCACTTCTTCCTCCACTTCGTCCACTTCCTCCAGTTCCTCAACTTTGTCCACTTCGTCCCCTTCCTCAACTTCCTCCACCTCCTCCACTTCCTCCACTTCGTGAACTTCCTCCACTTCGTCCACTTCGTCAACTTCGTCCACATAGTCCACTTCCTCCACTTCCTCCACTTCCTCCACTTCCTCCACTTCCTCCACTTCCTCCACTTCCTCCACTTCGTCAACTTCCTCTACTTCCTCCACTTTGTCGACTTCCTCCACTACGTTCACTTCCTCCACTACGTCCACTTCGTCGACTTCTTCCTACACTTCGTCTACTTTTTCCACTTCGTCAACTTCGTCCACTTCCTGATACAAGAAGGCCTAGCACCATAGGACCCATCACAAGAGGGATGGCCAAAAAGCTCCAAGATGAGTATTCTTCCCAAGGTCAAATACTATTTGCTATTTTTGGATGGAAAATTGGAGAACAAGAAGATGTTACAAATTTGCCAAAACATGGAGAAGGGTAAAGTGGACATTTCCACACAAGAAGGGGTGTGCTTATCCTTCTATGGGGTGGCATTAGTAATTGTTTTCCTCATGTAAACTCATTTCTCACGTGTTTCATAAGGCTTTCTAGAAGCCACACATTTAGCACATGGTTAGCATTTCAGATCTAGAAAAAACGTGTAAAAGGCTTGCTTAAGCTTTGAGATTGATCTATAAAATCTCAATAGCAAAGCTTGTAGCTCACTTTTGAATATATTGTGTTTTACTATGTTGATGCATTTTTCCAGCAACCAGAACTCTGCCAAAAGTCACCTCTTATTGAGCTTTCCTTCTCCTTCTAGTGAAGGCCTTCTGAGTTAGAGAATCCACTCACCATAGAGCTCTTCCTCCATCTCTGCATCCACTGAATTCACTATTCCGCTGCTGTTAAAAACACACTTCATTCCGCTGCCAGCTGCTTCTCGTGAGCCTACTTCGACACTGCTCATGATTCAATTCATCATTCCACTGCCTTCAACCCACACCTCTGCTGGAGCAACTTCATCAAGTGGTATTCAGAGCCTTGGTTCTGCATCACGCTCCAGCTAAGTCAATTTTTCCTTCATTCCATTATGTCATCAACATTTCCTTCGTGTTCTTCATTCTGTGCACACTGTTTCATTGCAATTTTAATTCCAGTAGATTCCAATGTTTGATTTCTTTGTTCTAGCCTTTAATTGCTTTATTGTTAATCATTTTAATCGGTTCATTCCAGTGCTTTGAGTCTTTTAATTTGGAAATCTAATGCTGTCATGTCCAGTAATGTGTTTTGGTTTATTTTTGTCAAATTTCTGAGTTGAAACTGGTTTGGGATAAATCTGCTGTGTTTGACTGGATTTTCAATAGAAGCACATCAGATGAGCAATGATTAAAGAGCTTAGTGCATCTTGAAATCCATCACAGTGCAGTGCCAATGGATGCCTATCCAATTTTGTCTTAAATCTGGTTTTTCATGTGTTTTTCTCTGAAACTGCACCGTATGGAAACATCATCCTTGGCTGTGTTGATGTGCTGAATTTGCTGTATGTGCAAACCATATGAACATTGTATTGTCTAAGACCATTAAAACTGGATGCAACATTCTGCAGAATCTGGAAATCCTTGTGTAAGCAACTTGACCGAACTGCAATCATCATTGTTTGAGTCATTTTTTTTCTGATTTTTGAATCTGTCCAGATTAGAACTCATATTTGGATATCTTTTCAGTCATTCCTAGATTCTTGTTCAAGTTTCATTTGTTGTCCTGGAGTCATAAGATTTGTTTACAGTTTTGTTTGAATCCTCTACTGAAGTTTGGTTGGTGATTTGGCTTAATTTTGGTGCAAAATAGCAACTGAAGTAGTGAAAATCGGAATTCCAAGTTTTTAGCCTCTGCTGGCAGTTTGAGCAAGTCACATTTGGTTAAAAAAAGTTGCTCAAATCATAAAATTAAGTGTGCAAACGTGTTTGTTTAAAATTGCCATTCAAACCACCAAATTTTCAACATTTTTTTCTGATATAAGTTGCAGATTTGAAAATTCAGAGTTTGGTATGATTAATGCATCAGATTCAGTGTTAGATTGGTAGCAAAAGCTTGGTTCAATTGAATTAAAAGAAGTGCACAATTCAAATCTTACCATAAACTGCATTGTAAAAAGCTGTGTGAACCAGTGCCAAACAAAATTTAAAACTCTGATGCACATTTTTTTCAGCTTTCTTCTAGGCATTTTGTCAAACACTTTGCCTAGTTTACATTTGGTTTCGAAATTGATCAAAGCTGCAACTTATCTTTGTTTCTTGCTTTTCAAATCTACTCTAGATCCTTTCCTAAGTTCATTTTGAGTGCCACCATTCATTGGAAACCGATTAATTGATTGATTTAAGTTGTTTGAAAATCCTGCACATAAGCTGTTTGATAAAACTACAGTTGTGCATTCTGGTTTAACAGTTTTCTGGCAGCAGCAGTGTTGATTTTCTGGCTTAATAATTGATTATTGGTGGTCTCTATGAGCTCTATGTTGGGTGCAGAACTAACTCAAAACGTCCCACAACACTGGTAGCATCTTAGGGAGTGGATTGGAGCAAGGAAAGATCAACATTGGGGCTGATTTTTTTGGTGCAGCAGAACCACATTCTTCACTGGTCTGCATCAAACTGGTTGCTGCAACAACAACATAATTCACTTTGCAGCTGAGAGAATTGAATGAATCCAAGCTGATTCATTACTTGTTTGAGAGCAACCAAAGCTGCCACATTCAACCACATCCTTGTTTTCCCAAAATTTTGTTGTTTCCCTTGTATTTTTTTGGTGTTTACTTTCTTTTCCAATTTTGTAAGTTGGCCATTTCAAGCAAGTGAAGTGGAAGAGCTCATAAGTGTTCTTCCCTCATTTGCTAACTTGACTGAAAGTCTCATCACTTTAAAATTGGTAGACGGTGAGTGTGTCTTAGATCTAAAGACTAAGCCTCACCTAGGAGACCCCACTTTAATTGCTTTTCCCATTCTCGACTAGATAGCATATATCTTGTGCGAATAGGAAGCTCTCTTAGGGGTCCGAATTTAGAGTTAGGTTGTGTCTTTTCTTTGCTTTGTGTTTTCTTTGTTGTCTTTAAGACTTAAGTGGATTTAAGAGTGATTTTGATCTAAGGACTCTAGTAAGTAGCTAGAAGCATATTTGGCAAGGATAAGGTTTGGTACTTAAGCATTCCTAGTTAATCACCTCCCTTACCTGGAATATTGCTTTCAAGCGAAAATCTCTAGTCTTTACTTCAAGAATAACATTTAAGTCCATCATAATGTCTAGAAGGCATTCTCCTAGGATTAGTGATAGTGAAAAAGAACATTTTTCTCTTCAAACTTTAGTTAATGAATTCAAGGAAATAAGAAGAGAAATGAATGAAGAAAAAGCCAATAGAGAGCTTCAAAATGCTGTTATTCAAGATGAGTTGAGATTGATAAGGAAAAGTAAGTCTAGGGGAAGTCAGAGTGAAAACTCTCAAGAGGGAGGGATGTCTATGAGTCTGGGTGATTATTACCCTCATCAGCCTTCTACTTCTAGAAGGCATAGGAGAAATTCTCATGCACCCCCACCCCCTAAAGAAGTCAATGTGGTGTTGCCTCACTTCCATGGGAAGGACAATGTAGAGGCTTATCTTGATTGGGATGATAGGCAATATCATGTTAAGATAGGTAGAAATTATCCCATTCATGATTGGAATGAATTGAAAGTTTGTATGAAAAGAAAGTTTGTGCCTCGAGAAATTGAAAGAAACTTAGAACTTATGAGAGAGCTTATTAGAAAAGGTGAGTCATTCATTCAAAATATAAGTGGGTACTCTCGTAGGGAAAGTGAGTTTCTAGGAAAACTTAAGAGGCTATGGGAAGAGACAAGCAAATATAGAATTGAGAGATTAAAAAGAGAAAAACAAAAGCAAGAAGTAAGAGAGAAAAGAAGAGAGCAAGAGAGAAGAAAAGAGGAAGAAAACAAGAGAAGAGACGAGGAAGAAAGAGAAAGAAGAGAAGAAGAGAAAAGAAGAAAGAAAGAGAGAAAAGAAGCACAAAGAAGAGAAAAAGAAGAAGTTGAAAGAATAGAAATGGAAGAAAAGAAAAAGCAACTAAGGGCAACATCTCCTCCTACCCTAGAAGCTAGATTCTTAAGGGGAGGTTTTCTATCCTTTCACTTTTCTCCATTTATATTTGAAATTTCCAAATTTCACTTTTCTTTCAAAGACTTTGCCACTCCATCCTTAAAAATGTTATCACTTTCAACACATGCAAAGTCACAACTTGGGTTATGGTTACCTTTATGGTTACCAATAATTCAAGATACAAATAAAATTTCAAATGAAGAAAGGTTTCTTTGTTATATTAACATTAAAAATTTCAAAATTAGGAAACCTTCTTCTACACATAGTCTTTTATATATATTATTGGGTCAAAGAAAACTAATTAGAGATATGTTTGATGCTTATTGCAGATGGATATTTGACCCAGGAGGAACCCTTGTGAAACACCAAAAATAAGTCTTCAGAAGCACCATCAGATTTGAGGAATATAGACAAAAGATGGAGTTGTATATGATGAGGGCAGGCATAGTAGAAGGTCCAGAAACTACTTTAGCTAGATTTTTAAGTGGGCTCAATTTTGACATAAGAGATAGGGTTGAACTTCTACCTTATAGAGATTTGAATGATCTTGTTCAAATGTGTATAAAGGTAGAACAACAAAACTTGAGAAAATCTTCTTCTAAAAGAATTCAAGTTCAACCTACTTTTGAAAAGAAAATTTTTAAAGAAAAAGAGCCATTTAAACCTCTAGCCAAAATAGAAGAGAGACCCAAGAAAGAAACACCCTCACACACCAGAACAAGTGAAATCAAATGCTTCAAATGTCTAGGAAGGGGTCATGTAGCTACTCAATGTCCTACAAAAAGAAACATCATTTTGAAAGGCAAGGACATTTATAGTAGTGAAAGTGACACCCCAACTAGTCAAAGTGAGAGTTAGGAAGAAGAGAGGGAAGAGGAAATATATGCTGATGATGGGCAACTTCTCATGGTGAGAAGGATACTTAGCAACCAACCAAGTCTTGAACACATATCACAAAGAGAGAACATCTTTCACATAAGATGTAAAATTCAAGAAAATCATTGTTCTCTCATTGTTGATAGTGGATCTTGTTGCAATTGTTGTAGCACAAGGTTGGTTGAGAAGTTGAAGCTTGATATTATACCCCATCCAAAACCTTATAAACTTCATTGGCTAAATGAAGATGGGGATATAATAGTCAAGAATCAAGTGAAGTTGGCATTTTCCATTGGGAACTTCAAAGATGAAGTTTTATGTGATATAGTTCCCATGGAAGCATTTCATGTGTTATTGGGGAGACCATGGCAATTTGATCATCAAACTATCCATCATGGTCTAACCAATACCATCACTATCCATCAAAAGGACAAGAAGTTTGTGCTTCATCCTTTGACTCCTACCCAAGTGGCTAAGGATCAAGCACAAATGAAGTCCTTAAGAAAGCAAGAACATGATCAAAAGAAAAAGTCAAAAAGAAAGGAAGGTATAGCAACAAGTGTGCCACCTAAGGTCACTCAACATGAAGTCCTTTTAAACAAAAAGACTTTAATCAATACACTTCAAGTTGAGCAACCTTCATATCTTCTTCTTTGTCAAGGGACACTTACATGCACATCTAGTGATTCAAAGACTTCAACTCCTTCTCCATCCATTCAAAAACTTTTGAAAGAATTTCATGATCTATTCCCACAAGAAATTCCAAAAGGGCTTCCACCCATAAGAGGAATTGAACATCAAATTGATTTCATTCCAGGGGCAGTTCTTCCTAATAGGCCAGCCTATAGGACAAACCCCCAAGAAACTAAGGAGATTGAGACACAAGTCCAAGAGTTGCTAGATAAAGGCTTAGTTCAAAGGAGTCTAAGTCCCTGTGCTGTACCAGTGTTACTTGTACCAAAAAAAGATGGGAAGTGGCACATGTGTTGTGATTGTAGAGCTATCAACAACATCACAATCAAGTATAGACATCCCATTCCTAGGCTTGATGATATGTTGGATGAATTGCATGGAGCACAAATATTTTCAAAGGTAGATTTAAAAAGTGGCTATCACCAAATAAGAATTAAAGAAGGTGATGAATGGAAAACTGCCTTTAAGACCAAGTTTGGATTATATGAATGGCTAGTTATGCCTTTTGGTCTTACAAATGCTCCAAGCACATTCATGAGACTTATGAATCATGTCCTTAGGGATTGCATTGGGAAGTTTGTAGTTGTCTACTTTGATGACATCTTGGTATATAGTCAAAATTTGCAAACTCATGAAAATCATTTGAGAGTTGTTTTAACAATTCTTAGAAAACACAAATTGTTTGCGAACTTTGACAAGTGTACCTTTTGTGTTGATAGTGTCATATTTCTTGGATTTGTGGTCACCAAAAATGGGGTTCATGTGGACCTAGAAAAAATAAAGGCCATCCAAGATTGGCCTCCTCCAAAGAATGTAGGAGAAGTAAGGAGCTTCCATGGGTTGGCAAGTTTTTATAGAAGATTTGTTCCTAACTTCTCTAGTCTTGCTTCACCCCTCAATGTTGAAACAATTACTAATGCCACCCCATAGAAGGATAAGCACACCCCTTCTTGTGTGTAAATGTCCATTTTACCCCTGTCCATGTTTTGGCAATTTTGTAACATCTTCTTGTTCTCCAATTGTCCATCCAAAAATAGCAAATAGTATTTGACCTTGGGGAGAATACTCATCTTGGAGCTTTTTGGCCATTCCTCTTGTGATAGGTCCAATGGTGCTAGGCCTTCTTGTATCATCCCCTCCCTCTTGAGAGGGATTTGCCCTCAAATCCATAGGATCGTCATCTTCACTTACATAACCTGCAAAAGGTTTAAGGTCAGATACATTGAAGGTAGCATGAACACCATATTCAGGAGGAAGATCAATTTGATATGCATTGTTATTTATCCTCCTGATCACTCTAAAAGGTCCATCTCCTCTAGGATTGAGTTTGGATTTTCTTAGTTGAGGAAATCTTTCCTTTCTAAGATGAATCCAAACTAAATCTCCTTCATTGAAGATTAACTCTTTCTTGCCCTTATTATGTTTCTTGGCATATTTCTCATTTTGTTGTTGAATTTGAATTTTAACCCTTTGATGTAAATCTTTGATAAAATTAGATTTAGATACCCCATCTTGATGAACAAAATCAATAGAATTTGGAAGGGGTATTAAATCCATGGGTGTCAAAGGATTAAAACCATAGACAACTTCAAACGGAGAAAATTTAGTAGTTCCATGAACTACTCTATTGTAGGCAAACTCAACATGAGGCAGGTACTCATCCCAAGATTTGTGATTTCCTTTAAGAACTACCCTTAGTAAAGTGGAAAGAGATCTATTGACTACTTCAGTTTGACCATCTGTTTGAGGATGGCAAGTAGTAGAAAAAGATAACTTAGTCCCTAATCTAGACCATAAGGTCCGCCAAAAGTGACTAAGAAATTTTGTATCTCTATCCGAAACTATTACCTTAGGTAACCCATGAAGTTTAACCACATCTCTAAAGAATAACTTTGCAATGTTGCTTGCATCATCTACTTTGTGGCAAGGTATAAAATGAGCCA
Organism: Vigna reflexopilosa; assembly: GCA_027742785.1. Classification (NCBI taxonomy): domain Eukaryota; kingdom Viridiplantae; phylum Streptophyta; class Magnoliopsida; order Fabales; family Fabaceae; genus Vigna; species Vigna reflexopilosa. The sequence continues at coordinate 19,350,252 of CM050920.1, forward strand.
TTTTGCTAAATCTATCTACCACCACAAAGATAGAATCAAAACCCCTAGAAGTTTTTGGAAGACCTAGCACAAAATCCATACTTATCTCTTCCCAAGGGGTGGAAGCAACATTCAAAGGAGTATACAGTCCATGAGGCATTGATTTAGATTTAGCTTCTAAACAAGTTATACACTTAAAGCAATGCCTTTGAACATCCCTTCTCATGTGAGGCCAAAAAAATTTCTCTTTCAACATGCCAAGGGTCTTTTCTACCCCAAAATGTCCCATTAATCCTCCCTCATGTGTCTCTTTAACAAGGAGTTTTCTATGTGAACCTTGGGGAATGCAAATTTTTCCTTCTTTAAAAAGATACCCTTCTTTCACATAGAATCCTCCTTGAGGCTTATTGAGACATTCCTCATAGATATGAGCAAAATCAAGATCTTGTGAATATAATTCAAGAATGTTATTAAATCCAAGAATTTGAGCTCCCAATGTGGCTAATAGATTAATTTTTCTTGACAAAGCATCAGCCACCACATTGGATTTTCCTTTCTTGTATTTAATAACATAAGTGAATTGTTCAATGAATTCCAACCACTTAGCATGCCTCTTTTGTAACTTGTGTTGACTCTTCAAATACTTAAGTGATTCATGATCACTATGAATGATAAACTCCTTGGCAACAAGATAATGTTCCCAAGTTTGAAGAGCCCTCACAAGTGCATAGAGTTCTTTGTCATAGGTGGGGTAATTACAAGAGGCACCATGAAGTTTTTCACTAAAGTATGCAATTGGGTGTCCTTCTTGTAATAATACTGCACCTATGCCAAATCCTGAAGCATCACATTCTAGCTCAAAAGTTTTGGAAAAATTTGGCAAAGCTAGAATGGGTGCTTGTGTGAGCTTCTCTTTGAGTAGCTCAAAAGCTTTTTGTTGTTTATCCCCCCAATGGAATGTAACATCTTTTTTCACCAACTCATTGAGGGGTGAAGCAAGACTAGAGAAGTTAGGAACAAATCTTCTATAAAAGCTTGCCAACCCATGGAAGCTCCTTACTTCTCCTACATTCTTTGGAGGAGGCCAATCTTGGATGGCCTTTATTTTTTCTGGGTCCACATGAACCCCATTTTTGGTGACCACAAATCCAAGAAATATGACACTATCAACACAAAAGGTACACTTGTCAAAGTTTGCAAACAATTTGTGTGTTCTAAGAATTGTTAAAACAACTCTCAAATGTTTTTCATGAGTTTGCAAATTTTGACTATATACCAAGATGTCATCAAAGTAAACAACTACAAACTTCCCAATGCAATCCCTAAGGACATGATTCATAAGTCTCATGAATGTGCTTGGAGCATTTGTAAGACCAAAAGGCATAACTAGCCATTCATATAATCCAAACTTGGTCTTAAAGGCAGTTTTCCATTCATCACCTTCCTTAATTCTTATTTGGTGATAGCCACTTTTTAAATCTACCTTTGAAAATATTTGTGCTCCATGCAATTCATCCAACATATCATCAAGCCTAGGAATGGGATGTCTATACTTGATTGTGATGTTGTTGATAGCTCTACAATCACAACACATGCGCCACTTCCCATCTTTTTTTGGTACAAGTAACACTGGTACAGCACAGGGACTTAGACTCTTTTGAACTAAGCCTTTATCTAGCAACTCTTGGACTTGTGTCTCAATCTCCTTAGTTTCTTGGGGATTTGTCCTATAGGCTGGCCTATTAGGAAGAACTGCCCCTGGAATGAAATCAATTTGATGTTCAATTCCTCTTATGGGTGGAAGCCCTTTTGGAATTTCTTGTGGGAATAGATCATCAAATTCTTTCAAAAGTTTTTGAATGGATGGAGAAAGAGTTGAAGTCTTTGAATCACTAGATGTGCATGTAAGTGTCCCTTGACAAAGAAGAAGATATGAAGGTTGCTCAACTTGAAGTGTATTGATTAAAGTCTTTTTGTTTAAAAGGACTTCATGTTGAGTGACCTTAGGTGGCACACTTGTTTCTATACCTCCCTTTCTTTTTGACTTTTTCTTTTGATCATGTTCTTGCTTTCTTAAAATCTTCATTTGTGCTTGATCCTTAGCCACTTGGGTAGGAGTCAAAGGATGAAGCACAAACTTCTTGTCCTTTTGATGGATAGTGATGGTATTGGTTAGACCATGATGGATAGTTTGATGATCAAATTGCCATGGTCTCCCCAATAACACATGACATGCTTCCATGGGAACTATATCACATAAAACTTCATCTTTGAAGTTCCCAATGGAAAATGCCAACTTCACTTGATTCTTGACTATTATATCCCCATCTTCATTTAGCCAATGAAGTTTATAAGGTTTTGGATGGGGTATAATATCAAGTTTCAACTTCTCAACCAACCTTGTGCTACAACAATTGCAACAAGACCCACTATCAACAATGAGAGAACAATGATTTTCTTGAATTTTACATCTTGTGTGAAAGATGTTCTCTCTTTGTGATATGTGTTCAAGACTTGGTTGGTTGCTAAGTATCCTTCTCACCATGAGAAGTTGCCCATCATCAGCATATATTTCCTCTTCCCTCTCTTCTTCCTCACTCTCACTTGTACTAGTTGGGGTGTCACTTTCACTACTATAAATGTCCTTGCCTTTCAAAATAATGTTTCTTTTTGTAGGACATTGAGTAGCTACATGACCCCTTCCTAGACATTTGAAGCATTTGATTTCACTTGTTCTTGTGTGTGAGGGTGTCTCTTTCTTGGGTCTCTCTTCTATTTTGGCTAGAGGTTTAAATGGCTCTTTTTCTTTAAAAATTTTCTTTTCAAAAGTAGGTTGAACTTGAATTCTTTTAGAAGAAGATTTTCTCAAGTTTTGTTGTTCTACCTTTATACACATTTGAACAAGATCATTCAAATCTCTATAAGGTAGAAGTTCAACCCTATCTCTTATGTCAAAATTGAGCCCACTTAAAAATCTAGCTAAAGTAGTTTCTGGACCCTCTACTATGCCTGCCCTCATCATATACAACTCCATCTTTTGTCTATATTCCTCAACTGTCATAGACCTTTGTTGTAACCTTTGGAGTTTATCCATGAGTTCTCTATTGTAGTAGGAGGGAATGTGTCTCCTCCTAAGGGCAGACTTGAGATCATTCCAATAGTGGATGGGAGGGGCTTGATGTCTAAGCCTCTCTTGGACCAAGGCAGTCCACCAATACATTGCATACCCTTGAAAGCTTAGGGTAGCTAGAGAGACCTTCCTCTCTTCACTCACTTGGTGGCATTCAAACAATTGTTCTACCTTCATCTCCCAATCAAGATAAGCCTCTACATTGTCTTTCCCATGGAAGTGAGGCAACACCACATTGACTTCTTTAGGGGGTGGGGGTGCATGAGAATTTCTCCTATGCCTTCTAGAAGTAGAAGGCTGATGAGGGTAATAATCACCCAGACTCATAGACATCCCTCCCTCTTGAGAGTTTTCACTCTGACTTCCCCTAGACTTACTTTTCCTTATCATTCTCAACTCATCTTGAATAACAGCATTTTGAAGCTCTCTATTGACTTTTTCTTCATTCATTTCTCTTCTTATTTCCTTGAATTCATTAACTAAAGTTTGAAGAGAAAAATGTTCTTTTTCACTATCACTAATCCTAGGAGAATGCCTTCTAGACATTATGATGGACTTAAATGTTATTCTTGAAGTAAAGACTAGAGATTTCACTTGAAAGCAATATTCCAGGTAAGGGAGGTGATTCACTAGGAATGCTTAAGTACCAAGCCTTATCCTTGCCAAATATGCTTCTAGTTACTTACTAGAGTCCTTAGATCAAAATCACTCTTAAATCCAATTAAGTCTTAAAGACAACAAAGAAAAACACAAAGCAAAGAATAAGACACAACCTAACTCTAAATTCGGACCCCTAAGAGAGCTTCCTATTCGCACAAGATATATACTATCTAGTCGAGAATGGGACAAGCAATTAAAGTGAGGTCTCCTAGGTGAGGCTTAGATTTTGGATCTAAGACACACTCACCGTCTACCAATTTTAGAATGATGAGACTTTAAGTCAAGTTAGCAAATGAGTGAAGAACACTTATGAGCTCTTCCACTTCATTTGCTTGAAATGGCCACCTTACAAAAAGAACAAAAAAAAAGAAAACTGCTAATACAATTAGACTTTGCAAAAAAAAAAGGAAAAGAGACAAGGTTTGACAATGCAACTTTGGCTTCTCTCAAATAAAACTGAGTGATTCTGGATGCAATCACGCAAGGCTCACAGTTGCAGCTAGGTGGAATTTAATTGGCAGCAATCAAACTGCTATCACAGTATCAGCAGCAGCTATGTTTCCAACAATTCAATTTCTACAGCACCGTAGTCACCATGCCTTGTGTTTCCATCAAATCTCCACTTCCTAGGAAGCTACCAATGATGAAGGATCTCTAGATAGCTCAATCCCATGTAATTATACCTCAACAGATTATAAATCAGCAAGAGATTAGAAAAGGAAATGAAGCAACTGCACAGAATTGTCTCAGAAAAATTACTGCACTACAACACCTTTTATCAAACAGGTGGTAGGCCAGAAAGCTAATGACTGAAAATAAAGCAAGAAAAGGAGATGCAAACACGGAGGCACAGCAAAAAGAACCTAGGAAAAGTTCTAGAGTATATTAATAAAGCAAGAAATCAAAACAAGCTGCAATGGACTCAAATTCGGAGACTATTAGAAATTGATCAAACTGTTTGATGAATTGCCTGAATGAACAATCAGTTTGGTGCACCAAATTTTGCAGATTCAACTTGCACTGGCCAATCAGCTTTTTAATTTGCAATATTTGTTTCTGTTATATTGTTTTTAATCATTGAATACGTTTGACCAAGCTTTTGCTAACAAGTTTAGATTATTGGATTGCACCAAAATAGTTTGTACAAATAGCTTTATAGTATGCAGCTTGCACCAACAAAAGAAGACTAAAACTGGTGGTTTAGAGAATAAAATTGTGCAGGGTTATTTCAATGTAAAATTTCTTTGCATAACCAATTTTAATTCATCAAATCAAACGTGTTGATACTGAAATTTGATGCAGAAACTTATGATAACAGATTTTGACTCATTCAACCCTTTTTATGCAGCAAAATGAAGAACTCAACCACCCAGATTTTAGTGCACTGAATCAAACGACCTTTGAACACTGAAATGTGTCCATATACAGCATTTAAAACTTGTTAAAAGTGCTGGAAATAATTGCCAAGATGTTCAGCAGTGATATAATACTGAAACAGAATAAAAAAAATACTGGACTAATCAAAGCAGTGCAGTTCGGCCAACTGCAGATTGGATGCAATGTGAGTTTTCCAATGATGCTACTAAGCTTTTTGCAGAAGCAATTCAGTGTTTAGATGATGTGCATCAAGTACTAACTCAGTTTGGCATTCAATCACAGATCTAATTCACCAATTTCTTTCAAATAGACACACAAAACTATTCTACTGCTCAAAATTCTGAAACTGGAATTGGTATCACAACTCATGCACTTGAGCTCCTACTGAGTTTGTCATGGCTCATTTAGTGTGCAGATAATGACAACTTCTTCAGTTTATTCAGATATAGTAGAGCACACAAATTTTAAACCAGATTTGAAGACAGCACTGTAAACACACATGACTGACATTACAGGAAAAGATGCTCAAACAAAAAAAAACTCAAACAACACAAATGGACCGATTAAAATGATGAGACACAATCAAAATAAAACTAGCACACAAGAACAGACTCAAACAGAACCTAATAACACCAGAAAATGAATAGAACAGTGAAACAGATTCAAAGACAGCAAAAGAGTATAATGACAGTGTGGAATTTAAAAAAAAGACACTTAGCTCACTGGTGCACTTCGAACCTGGGTCTGAATACCACATGATAGCTCCAGCTTTGGTGCTATTCTGCAGATCCGTGAGCTTCCAGGAAGAAAGGCATTGACAGCGGAAGAACAAAGTGAAACAGTTTAGACTGTGCAGTGGCAGAGTATGAATATGTGGAAAAAGAGTTTGGATGAGGTGCTTTGGGGAAATGGTGCTAGCTCAGACGGCCTTCATCAATGGAAGGAAGCTAGAGGAGATTTGGTAGGAAGCACAGGGTGACTTTCGGTGGGAGAAGAAGCTGGAAATTGCATCAGCAAATCTATTCTCTCAATTCATCAAAAGTGAGCTACAAGCTTTGCTTATGAGATTTTATAGATCAATCTCAAAGTTGAAGCAAGCCTTTTACACGTTTTCTTTAGATCTGAAATGTTAATCATGTGCTAAATGTGTGGCTTCTATAAAGCCTTATGAAACACGTTGACAATTGCATTTTACATGTGAAAAATGAAAAATTACTAATGCCACCCCATAGAAGGATAAGCACACCCCTTCTTGTGTGTAAATGTCCATTTTACCCCTGTCCATGTTTTGGCAATTTTGTAACATCTTCTTGTTCTCCAATTGTCCATCCAAAAATAGCAAATAGTATTTGACCTTGGGGAGAATACTCATCTTGGAGCTTTTTGGCCATTCCTCTTGTGATAGGTCCAATGGTGCTAGGCCTTCTTGTATCAGTGAACTTCGTCCACTTCGTCCACTTAGTCAACTTCGTCCACATCGCCACTTCGTCCACTTCCTCCACTTCGTCCAGTTCGTCAACATCGTCCACTTTGTTCACTTCCTCCACTTCGTCAACTTCCTCCACTTCGTTCACTTCGTCAACTTCGTCCACTTAGTCCACTTTGCCACTTTGCCACTTCTTCCACTTCCTCCACTGCCTCCACTTCGTCCACTTTGTCCACTTCGTCCACTTAGTCAACTCCGTCCACTTCTCCACTTGGTCCATTGGGTCCACTTCCCCCACTCTCTGCACTTCCTCCACTTCCTCCACTTCCTACCCTTCGTCCATTTCCGCCTTTTCCTCCACTTCCTTCAGTTCATCCACTTCTTCCATTTCTTCCACTTCGTCAACTTCGTCTACTTAGTCCACTTCCCCCACTTCCTCCACTTCATCAACTTCCTCTACTTCGTCCACTTCCTCCACAACGTCCACTTCTTCCTCCACTTCGTCCATTTCGCCCACTTCGTCCACTTCATTTACTTCCTCCACTTCGTCTACTTCCTCCACTTCGTCAACTTCGTCCACTTCCTCCACTTCGTCCAGCTCCTCCACTTCGTCAACTTCGTCCACTTCGTCAACTTCGTCCACTTCTTCCACTTCGTCCACTTCGTCAACTTCGTCCACTTCGTCCACTACCTCCACTTCCTCCACTTCCTCCACTTCCTCCGCTTCCTCCGCTTCCTCCCCTTCCTCCGCTTCCTCAGCTTCGTCCACTTCCTCCACTTCCTTCAGTTCTCCACTTCATCCACTTCGTCCACTTCGTCTCCTTCGCCCGCTTCACTTGCTTACTCCACTTCCTCCACATCCTCAACTTTTTCAACTTCTTCAACTTCCTCCACTTCCTCCACTTCCTCCACTTCCTCCGCTTCCTCCGCTTCCTATGCTCTCCGCTTCATCCACTTCGTCAACTTCGTTCACTTCGCCACCTCCTCCCCTTCCTCCACTTCGTCAACTTTATCCACTTCGTAAACTCCGTCAACTCTTTCCACTTCGTCCACTTCGTCAACTTCCTCCAGTTCCTCCGCTTCGCCCACTTCGCCCGCTTCCTCCACTCCCTCCACTTCGTCCACTTCCTGCACTTCCTCCACTTCCTCCATGTCATCAACTTCCTTCACTTCCTCCACTTCCTCCACATCCTCCACTTCCTCCACTTCCTCCACTTCCTCCACTTCCTCCACTTCCTCCACTTCCTCCACTTCTTCAACTTCGTCCACTTCGTTCACTTCGCCAAGTTCGCCTACTTCCTCCACTTCCTTCACTCGGTCCACTTCGTCAACTTCCTCCACTTCGTCCACTTTGTCCACTTCGTCAACTTCGTCCACTTTGTCAACTTCGTCCACTTCGTCCACTTCGTTCACTTCCTCCACTTCCTCCACTACCTCCATTTCCTCCACTTCCTCCACTTCGTCCACTTCGTACACCTCCTCCCCTTCCTCCCCTCCCTCCGCTTCCTCCGCCTCCTCCACTTCCTCCACTTCCTCCACGTCGTCCATTTCGTCCACTTCGTCAACTTCGTCCACTTCGCCCAGTTTGCCCACTTCCGCCACTTCGTCCAATTGGTCTACTTCGTCAACTTCGTCCAATTCTTCCACTTCTTCCACTTCGTCAACTTCGTGAACTTCGTCCACATCGTCCAATTCGTCCAGTTCCTCTACTTCCTCCACTTTGTCCACTTCCTCAACTTCCTCTACTTTCTCCGCTTCATCCGCTTCCTCCACTTCCTCCGCTTCCTCCACTTCCTCCCCTTCCTCCACTTCCTCCACTTCATGCATTTCGCCGACGTCGTCCACTTCTCCACTTCGTCCCCTTCCTCCCCCTCGTCATCTTCGGTAACTTCGTCCACTTCGTCTACTTCGTCCACTTCGTAGACTTCGTCTACTTCGTCCACTTCGTCCTCTTCGTACACGTCCTCCCCTTCCTCCCCTTCCTCCCCTTCCTCCACTTCCTCCGCTTCCTCCACGTCGTCCACTTCGTCAACTTCGTCCACTTCTCCCACTTCGTCCAGTTCCTCCACTTCCTCCACTTCCTCCACTTCGTCCAATTGGTCCACTTCGTTCCCTTCGTCAACTTCGTCCACTTCCTTCACTTCCTCCGCTTGCTCCACTTCCTCCACTTCCTCCGTTTCCTCCGCTTCATCAACTTCGTCCACTTCGCCACTTCCTCCAGTTCCTCCGCTTCGTCCACTTCACCCAATTCATACACTTCCTCCACTTTCTCCGCTTCCTCCACTTCCTTCGCTTCCTCCGCTTCTTCCGCTTCCACCGCTTCGTGAACTTCGTCAACGTCGTCCACTTCACCCAATTCGTCCACTTCCTCCACTTCCTCCACTTTCTCCGCTTCCTCCACTTCCTTCGCTTCCTCCGCTTCTTCCGCTTCTTCCGCTTCCCCCGCTTCGTCAACTTCGTCCACTTCGCCACTTGCTCCGCTTCTTCCAGTTCGTCCACTTCCTCCGCTTTGTCCACTTCGTCCACTTCGTCAACTTCGTCAACTTCGTCCACTTCGCCAACTTCGCCCACTTCCTCCACTTCCTCCACTACGTGAACTTGGTCCACTTCGTCAACTTCCTCCACTTCGTCAACTTCCTCCACTTCGTTAACTTCGTCCACTTCATCAACTTCGTCCACTTCGTCAACTTTGTCGACTTCGTCCACTTCGTCGACTTCGTCAACTTCGTCCACTTCCTCCACTTCATCCACTTCCTGCACTTCCTCCGCTTCTTCCACTTTCACAACTTCCTCCACTACCTCGACTTCCTCCACTTCCTCGACTTCCTCCACTTCGTCCACTTCGTCCACTTCGTCAACTTTGCCAACCTCGTCAACTTCGTCAACTTGGCCAACTTCGTCAACTTCGTCCACTTCATCCCCTTCGTCCACTTCGTCCACTTCATCCACTTCCTCCACTTCGTCCACTTCGTCAACTCCGTCAACTTCGGCCACCTCGTCCACTTCCTCCGGTTCCTCCGTTTCTATTGCTTCCTTCCCTTCCTCCCTTTCATCAACCTCATCCACTTGGCCAACTTCGTCATCTTCGTCAACTTCGCCAACTTCGTCCACTTACTCCGCTTCCTCCACTTCCTCCACTTCCTCCGCTTCCTCCGCATCCTCCACTTCGTCCATTTCGTCAACTTCGTCCACTTCGTCAACTTCGTCCACTTCCTCCACTTCTACACTTCGTGAACTTTGTGTAGTTCGTCCACTTCCTCCACTTCATCCATTTCGCCCCCTTTTTCCATTTCGTCCACTTCGTCAACTTCTTCCACTTGGTCAACTTCCTCCACTTCCTCCGCTTCGTCCACTTCGTCCACTTCATCAACTTCGTCCACTTCGTCAACTTTGTCAACTTCCTCCACTTCGTCCACTTCCTCCTCTTCCTCCTCTTCGTCCACTTCCTCAACTTCGTCCACTTCGTCTACTTCGCCTACTTCGCCCACTTCCTTCACTTCCTCCACTTCCTCCACTTCCTCCACTTCCTCCACTTCCTCCACTTCCTCCACTTCCTCCACTTCGTCAACTTCGTCCACTTCATCACTTCTTCCACTTCCTTCACTTCCTCCACTTCCTCCACTTCCTCAACTTTCTCCACTTCTTCCACTTCGTCCACTTCCTCCACTTTGTCAACTTCGTCCACTTTTCCACTTCCTCCACTTCCTCCACTTCCTCCACTTCGTCAACTTCGTCCACTTCGTCGACTCCGTCAACTCCGTCAACTCCGTCAACTCCGTCAACTCCGTCCACTTCCTCCACTTCCACCGCTTCCTCCACTTCCTCGACTTCGTCAACTTCCTCCACCTTGCCACTTCTGCCACTTCCTTCACTTCCTCCACTTCCTCCACTTCCTCAACTTTCTCCACTTCGTCCACTTCATCCACTTCGTCCACTTCCTCCACTTTGTCAACTTCGTCCACTTTTCCACTTCCTCCATTTCCTTCACTTCCTCCACTTCCTCCACCTCCTCAACTTTCTCCACTTCGTCCACTTCCTCCACTTCGTCCACTTCGTCAACTTCCTCCACTTCGTCCACTTCATCAACTTCATGAATTTCGTCAACTTCTTCAACTTCGTCCACTTTGTCCACTTCGTAGACTTCGTCCACTTCATTCAATTCCTCCTCTTCCTCACTACATCAACTTCCTCCACTTCCTCCACTTTGTCCACTTCGTACACTTACTCCACTTCCTCTACTTCCTCCCCTTCTTCCACTTCCTGCACTTCCTCCCCTTCCTCCACTTCCTCCGCTTCCTCCGCTTCCTCTACTTCCTCCACGTCATCCACTTCATCTACTTCGCCCACTTAGCCCACTTCCTCCACCTCCTCCACTTCCTCCACTTCGTCCAATTGGTCCACTTCGTCAACATCGTCCACTTCGTCAACTTCGTCCACTTCCTCCACTCTCTCCACTTCCTCCACTTCGTCAACTTCGTCCACTTCCTCCACTTCTTCGACTTCGTCAACTTCGTCCAGTTCGTCCAGTTCCTCCACTTCCTCCACTTTGTCCACTGCCTCCACTTCCTCCGCTTCATCCGCTTCATCCGCTTCCTCCACTTCCTCCGCTTCCTCCACTTTCTTCCGTTCCTCCACTTCATCCATTTCGCTAACTTCGTCCAGTTCGTCCACTTCGTCAAGTTCTCCACTTCCTCTGCTTCCTTCGCTTCCTCCGCTTCCTCCTCTTCCTCCCCTTCGTCAACTACGTCCACTTCGTCCACTTCGTCCACTTCGTAGACTTCGTCAACTTCGTCCACTTTGTTCACGTCCTCCACTTCCTCCACTACCTCCACTTCCTCCACTTCCTCCACTTCGTACACTTCCTCCCCGTCCTCCCCTTCCTCCCCTTCCTCCACTTCCTCCGCTTCCTCCACTTCC